>JAAAKL020001922.1:0-28348 GCA_010016065.2 Carybdea cf. marsupialis auct. non (Linnaeus, 1758)
ATATAAAGAGTTATGTCGATGTGGCCAGACTTCTTGGAGGTTGCCAAATCGCCTGACCATGTCGTCAGACTTTAAGGTATGGGAGCGAAAGCTCATGATCTATTTCGGACTTAAAAAGTCGACGAAAGAAGGCAAACTAGATCTCATGTTGTCGTGTCGATGGTAGTTAACGGATTGCCAGACGACGCGGACTACATCACGACATTTGGATTTTTAAAGAAAAGACTGTTGGTCAATGACGCAAAAGCCTTCTCGAATTTTTTTTTGTTTCCTAATGCTAACTCAGTGGATCATTTTGCCTTGAGACTACTACAGGCAACAGAAAGGGTTCAAGACATTGAACAGGGACTCTTTGTTAATTGCAAAATTTTTATTGGGCCTATCAAATATGGCCTTGGCTAAGGAAATGGTGACTCATGGAGAGTACGACGACTATAATTCTTTCGTTCAGAAGGCAAAACTGTTTTTGCTTTTGTCCCCACCGTCAAGCAGTAATACTCTTGCTGCTGTCTCGACGAAGGAACGCTTTTAGGGGAAATGTCATTACTGAGGCAAGAGACATATGGAGAAACAATGTTTCAAAAAGAAGAAGGAGAAAGGGGGCCGAGGGACGCAGAATACACAAGAAGGTGTTTCAGTAGTGAACACCATTGACAGTAAGTCAACTGGATCTCTGTATCTTTTGCGTAGTACACGGGATATTTTTTTTTTTGGTGGGTAGTGGCAGTTCCATCAATTTAATTGACTCACAGCATGTAAGTGTTGATATAGATAAGCATCCAGTTAGCGAAGTGAATACATTTACTGGCGGATTTGAAGTTCGTGGTTCACTTACGATTAAAGCAAGGTTTACGATGGTCGCCTAAATGATCTTACTGTTCAAAACGTGTATGTGGGCAGGAACCTCATGTTTAACGTGCTGGGAGTGTCTTTCATTTCTCAATTCAGGTGCTCCATCGATTTTGAAAAGGATCTCGTGAAATTTGGGAGTGGTCACTTCGATTATCAACTCGTGCGTTAAGATCGAGGGTCGGACGCACGTTATCCCCGACATTAACGGATTGATTTAAAGCTATACTGCCGTGCTCACAGACAAGCCAGGTCGAACAGACTTATCCCCCCGTGGCCACGCCACTGATCTCCTGCCTACTGAAACGGTACTGCACCGAATAAAAGTATATCGAATATGTAGTAGAGAGCATTTTAGTTAGGAAGATTTTGTTATTCCGAATTTCGGCAACTACTAGCCACCTATGTATTGGAGCATGCGAAGCCTTGGGGCAAATGAAATCTGCAGTGATCCTCTGACTTTGTGCATCGCAATGATGTTCAGTTGAGGTCTGGCACAGGAGGTCTTTGGCCCTTATATTTATTCCAGCCGATTTAGCTTCGGATCTTTCACTTACATCTGCGAAAATGATATGGGATAATATACATATCTTTTTCTTCTCATTGAAACACGGGCCCTGGACTACGGCCCAGTTGGCTACTTCCTTAAAACAACACTTCCCCGAGTGCAAGTTGTGATTCTCCTAAAGAGTTATATTAAAAATGTGGCAACAGAGAGCTTTGATCGTATACCAGTTGAGTGCAGTGATTATTTGTTGACAACACTATAGACATAGCAGTTATAACTTTCTTTTTGACAGTATGCCCATACTTGAATGCGATCTATACATTTCTTACACATCATTTCGTATCTATTCTTCCCTTTAATACTCAACAAATTGTTAAGCCGTGTCTATAAAGTATACTTCACTACCATAAGTACTCTAAAGTTGCTTAGACTCTTTTTAACACTTAGCAAAGAAAATTAAACTTGAGGCAAACCTCCCCCTTTTGCAGAACCTGCAGACAGCGAGGTAAAATTTTCGAATAAGTGACTAGTACAGTTTTTCTCCTATACCTAAATTTATTGCGGGGAGTTATTACTAAATATTTTCTAATGTGCGTTAGGATAAGCGATGTGTCATCTATTATGATCACCAAATAGACTCCAAACATTTGGTTGATATCTTGTATGTTCAGTTTAATGTTGCATTATTCTTTCCTTGGACATATCCTTCTTTCGTAAGCTTGATATGACCAACTTCACTACGTATTGGATCAAGGATTTTACGAATTCCATAACTGTTACATACTCGAGGATTGCTTATGCAAATTTATGCTAATTTTAAAAAAAGGATAGATATAGGTAATGTTTAGGAGCGAAATGTAAAGTCACGGTCATCCGGCTGATTATGCACCATTGTCCTTTCTATGTTCTTTGATAAGTAACTCCTTGTAATCAACGTTTAGATTTTCTCCGCTTCTTATTTTGTTCTCTTGCCAACTTTTTGCATCGCTGCCATTTTGTATTTCGTGCTATTGAAAATTTACCGCACTGCGCATGCTTGAAAGATATGAGTGGTTTCCTCGTTTACGAAAAAGAAAGTGCGACCAGGACTTCCCAATAATCTTGACTGTCTTTGTTTCCTTTGTTTTTGCTGTATGAATGCTTCGTAAAAAAAAGGAAGGAAGGTGTACATCGTAATTGCTACACAATAGCCCCAAGTTCTCCTACTATGGGATCTACACTCGAAGCACCTTAATGAGAAAATAATTTCACAGTGATGCTTCCTGATCCTCAACTGCATTAGAGATGTGATGTGAGTTTTCGCTTCAGCTTTTCAAGTTCCTTCTACTTGTATGGGCTGTGTTTCCTTAGCCATACCCGAAATGACGTGTAATTGACTGACAGACTGCAATCTCTAGTTTTCAAGCAGAATCATTGGTGTGAGGAGGAGCGTTGGCAACAGACCTCCTTTCTTTATAACCACAGTTAATTTTCTTTCATTGTTATTGTTTAGCTAAATAATTAACTGGGGAATAATTTATTGTAAACAAGACGCAAGCCTCTTTATTTTAGTCACCTACTATCGAGACCACTGCAACTGTTAGACAAAGATTTTGTTGCGAATATAACGAGTTGAATGGTAACAAATCGACAGTACAACCATGTCTGAAGTGTTATGTTTTGCAGGAGAACATTTCACATGTGAAGAATGAGTAGAAGTGAATAACCGATACATCAAGAACATGTTTGTGTCATTATCAGTATGTGCTTAAATCTATTTTAAGTTTGAATACTCTGACAGTGTAAGTCAATAACACTTTAAATCTATTTTGTAAAAGGTAAACATATTTCATGGCGTTTGCAGCTAAGTTAAAATGGAGGAAGTCAATAGGTGAAGTATTATATTCTTATCAAGACTAAACTTGATAAACTTAGTACATTATCAGAAAGCACGGCTGATAAAACCTTCAACAAGATATATGAACTCGCCAACAGAAATATATTTAAATGTATGTTAACATAACAAAAATAGCAAAATGGCTTTTAAGAAAAGTGTCGAGCAATAATTTCCAAACAGGAGAACTATTGTAATAGTACGTTAGTGTGTACGTTAAAGTTACGTGGGAGACTATTAAAAAGGAAGGAAGATTAGCATGAAACAGAAGAGAAAACGTTACTAGAAAATGATGAATACAATTTGATGTTTATAGCCTACAAACGACAAAAATTCCGGGAAAGTGCATAAAAACTTTCTGTTCTGTGCTAAGCACAATAAAGGCTATTTATAACTGACCTTCCCCCGCAGCTCATCTCTGAATCTTATTGTCCTTAGATTATGTCGTAGCTAATTTAGCTACTTGGTCGAACGGATGAGCCTATGAAAGGAAGAGTAAGCTTTCTGTTAATAGCAAGGAACCCGGATCGGAACTTATGATGTCTCAAAGAAAATTTGCATCAGGGATGGATTTCAGCTTGTAGTTTGGATTCTTTGGGTTGGAGTGCACATCGAATTCTGCAATATCAAGGCAGATAGGAAGAGAAGATCTGAAATGATAAGTTTGAAAAGTTGCAAGAAATTATAAAGATTTGTTAACATTTTGAATTTTAAATTCGGGATATTCAATTTCTCTGGGTACTTCCAAAAGCTTATCATTTCAAATCCTCTCTTCTCATCTCTTTGCAGCCTACAATTATCTTTGGACCGATAGGACATTCGGTCAAATCCTTCCATGGTCAAATCACAGCAGAGCCGGTGGTCTTTTCAAGTGAATAGAGCTGAATGGCGATGTCACCAACGGAGGGTTGGGACCTAATGCGGTTAAATGGAGAAATTGTAATATGCTACAAAGATCAACGTTGCTCAGTTGGCATAGCAACATACTACAGAAACGTGGGTTCCAAGTGCGCATCCTTGTAATAACCTTCTTTCGTTTTTTCCAGTGATTTCTAAACATGTTTGTCAATGAAAGGGATTACGAAAGATTGTCATTTCTAAATTGCTTTAGAATAAAAACTTTTGTTCAAGAGGCAAGAGATCATAAGTATGGCGAATTAGAAAAAGAATAATGGCTGCACACGATGACAAGGGGCTGAATCGGTGCCAACATCGCATAATCTTATTGTCCCACCAAAAACAAGATTAGGTAGTCGGTTTTGTTTGAAGGCAGAGAATACCAAACACTATTTAGTTTAGACTGCGTCTAAAACACATTTTAGTTAGATACATGGTGCATTAAAAAGAAATTTATCAAATTAGAATAACAACACCTGATGAACAAAAGATATTGATGGCTTGATAAGCAATTATAAACCACTGTACAGACTTAAATGCACAGAACTGCTTGATCATGAAAATAAAGTCAACATATGTGGATAGTGACATGCTCTTTAGCATTTATAATTCTACTCTGCATTTGTGCAAAATCAAGCGGTTTCTCGGCTTTTACTAGTTTAAATGACGCTTTCCTTTACATAGATTTGAAGGAGTATCTATTTATATGTTACAAGAGCTTGTAAGAAACTTCTTAGCACCGGACTTTAGACTAACGCTTACAAGCAATTAGTATCTAAGCTGATTCGAAGCTTGCTATTCACAAACGTGTCTACAGAGATATTATTATAACGTAAGTAAAGAATCGACTTACTGCCATGGCCTATAAGGTAAAGTGAAAGGATGTTGGATTATGGCAGAAAGTGACATAAACTGTCTTCTGTATCTTAAATTAGAATCTTCACTGACATTTAAAGTCAGTTACCTGATTTATATTAGAAAAACCACTCTCTCATAAGAACAAAAAGGTGGCTAAACAAATCCTTTTTGTTTGGTTATTTGAGTCTACTTCTAGAAAGCGACCATTTCAGTCAATAGTTTCCCTTAATGACTTTCATGGAATTTAGTGAATAGTGTCAGTAGACTGTTACAAGATAATGATTCAGATAATGTCCATCACGTCAGAATGCGAGGCTTTTCATTGTTACATAACTTAGGGCATTTTTTGTCACGTTTGTCAAACTTAAAGACGGGGGTCCTACTACATACATTTGTTCACTTTCACAAACAAGGAGATGGCCAAATTTAAGCGCGATAAGTAGAGATATGTCAATGCATATTAAAAAATTGTCTTTAAACACGCTAAAATGTCACGAGCATGCTCAGCACTTGAAATCACGGTGTATGCTCGACCATCATAACCTCATCTATCGGAAACTCGATCACCCGAACCTCACTTTTTTTATTGTATTCATCCTAATCAAGGCCTAAGCCACTTTTAAGAACGGGTTACTTTTCCTTTTCGGATGACAATCTATTCACGCTTACTTTTTATGCTTACTTTCATGCTATTTTATGCTTGCTATTCTTGCTATTCACGCATGTAGTCCCCCCTCTGTCCTATCTCTCGAAACATAGTTTCCCACTTCACGAGAGCAGATGACAGAGCACAGTACCTCCGGGATCGGGGCAGGCAAGCTCAGGGTTGGTTCGAATACACGACCCTCGGAGTGTGAGTCTGACACTCTACCACTATGCCACTACTGTGCCATTTATCAGTAATTCGATCTATCTAAACGTAACATTAAGTAAACGTTGCTCCTTTCATTGACACAAATTCCTTGTCGAACGAACGTTCAAACTTTTTGCACGTACCGGAAACATGTAGGCCTGCACATATTGATCAGGTTAACATTGAGTTCAACACGGCAGGATCGCATAGTCTATGTTTGATATTTTTCCAATTGCAATAAGATATAGGGCATCTTAAGAGCATTATTATCGGAGGAAAACTAAATTCTAACCTAAGGTCAAGCAAGTTTGCGTGTTAGAAATTTCTTATCCTTAAATGTATTATGTTTAAAGTGTAAGATTACCCTTTATTTAGCATGCAAAAAGGATAAACAGTTGTTCCCGATTATCCCATTTCTTGGTATATCCGAATGCCCAGTCCCCAAATTCCTCAACCTGCTCGAATCCTCTAGGGTATGCTATACTTGGAAAATGAAGTATTATCAAATTTCTTTAGCATTAAGAAAGATTCATCGCTGATAGTTATTGGTACAAAAGAAGCGCCATATCGCTTCTTCCAAGATAACTCTCAACTTACATTTCAATAGTCATAAAATTCCTTTAAAACATTGATGGTTTCGATTGATATAATTGTTGTTACTACAGAAAAGTAAAAATATGTCTCCGACTGGATTTAAGACCCGAGACCCGCACTATCGCCGCATGTTGCCCTATTAAATAAGATATACGATCCGGTTTTATCGCACTTCACTTTTCTCCACTGCCCATTATTCAATGCTCCATAGTCCCTTAGAACAAATCTTGCAATAGAGGACCGTTTGGTTTTTATATCAGAATCTCTTGCCATAGAATGTGTTTGCCAAAACCCAAAGGCCGACCTTTAAGCATATTATTCGGTTCCTTAAACATCATTAATAGTAAGTAGAGAGATGGAGACTGTCTAGAAGTAGTCTGGTATGGTTGCAAAGTAAAAGGTAGACCTTAAAATATTAATCCTCCAAATGACATTAACTTGCAATTGCAAAAATTGAATTGAAAATAGGAAAGCACGTGGTAATTTGGTCATGAGTTCCGAGCCTAGACCATTCTATGAGACGTCTTCTCCAAAATTAAAAGGAAAATCGAAAAACATAATTTGGGATAAAATCCTTCGCACAGCGAACGGCAAATACTTGGCCGTTCTAAAATACCATATCTCTTTGGATGCCGTCTGTCTTATTACACTATCGTGATTTTTGTGTAATAATTCAACCACAATAAAGACTTGAACGACGTCACTAAGCATGTCGTCCATGTTTTCCCCTCTTTATTACCTTCTATTCTCTTCCCTTCATTCTTTGCCATCAACGCTACCTTTTCTATATCATCATGGTTGTCTCCACAAATGCGTGAAGGTAGATGTCAATGTCTACCAGAGGAATTTATGAGTTTCTAAAGTGAGTGGATAAAATGAGGCAAGCTATTATTTGGGTTCACCATAGCTCGGGTGACAGAACATACGTCATAATCACGTGGGCCCAGATCGAGTCCTGATAATGTCATACTTTGTATATCTGTAGTATCTTTTCAAACCTTTTCCATATCACCCACTTGCATCAAATGTCAAAGGAATCTCAATTGTGGTCCTCGTATGGTCTACATCAATTTTCTTTCCTCTCCATATCATCTCAAAACATCTCCATTTGTGACTCTATAAAATCAAGATGTTCACATCATTCTTTTGAACAACCAGATATCAGCTGCTTCCAGCTTCCTCGTCATGGCTCTTTCTTCGGCCCCACAACTATAAAAATAGAATAAAATATAAAAAATGACAATTAAAAAAAGTTTCAGTAGCCTTATTCTTAATTTGAATTTTCTTATTTTATCTTAAGTTGTATTTTGATTAAAATACTCCAATCTTCTTCATGCTGCTTGAAAATCTTTCAGTAATTTTATATTGTACTTCTAAGACGCGTAAAATTCTCTGTTATTAGTAACATGGCTTTATTCCCACTTGTTTTTACCAAAAACACATCAAACCTCCATTTTTGTTCTTATCACTTTTATCTCGTGGGAGCCTATTTTCGGTTCATCTTCTGTACAAGTGTGATCTACTAAGTCTACCTTTATTCATATTTGCCCCTATAACTCAGTGATGAGGACAGTATTGTCTGCATATATTAGTTCGTAGGTATTTATTCCTGTAACCTCTCATCCCTTCGATCACCATCATCACTAATTCCCCGTATGATGAGAGCATATAAGTCCTATCACTCCTCTTTTGCTGTCAGCAAATTTAGTCTTCCTGTTTTAAAATAGTTTGTTGGTTGTACAAAACAATAAAACTTCACGAAACAGCGAAAACATTTTAGCACTGAAAAGCTTTTTGCGTCTGACACTCCTCAGAGTACAAAGTCGTCAGAATTGAGATTGTGAAGAAATCAATAAACTTATACTAAATTGTGTACTGAAAGTAGCCAATCAGAGGTCTGACTGATAGATTGGTGTTGTTTTGGCCAATCAGTGTCTGTGAAACTAAATGGTCTCAATTCTGACGATAATGTACTCTGAAGAGTGTCAAACGAAAAACCTTTTCAGTACTAAAATGTTTGTGCTATTTCGTGCAGTTTTCTTACTGTTTTCCACACAAACAGCCGTTTTCTTGCACCGGTACTATTTGAGTGATTTGTCTTATATCGTTTCAAAGACTGACAATCCCTCTAGCACGTTTACAGGGTTTTCGTGAACAACTTTATCGAACGTCCTTTGAAACTTTACAACAACATGTATGTACATGTATGAAATTTTCATCTCTGCTAACAATCAGCCTTAGGATGTTATAGTCCATAACTCGTCCCATTCGCTCTATTAGATCCATATCATGCGTCCTCCACTTCGTTCATCTTTGTCCTTATTCTACCTCAGCGCTTCCTAAACCCGGGGTCGCTGAGCATTTTAATAGAGGTCACGAGCATTACTCTAAACTGATTTTTCAAAAGCTGTTATGTCGACTCGATTCTCAGGGTCTGAACCGATATATTACTTTCGCGCTCTATGACCAGAATAGTTCAGCCATATGGGCATGCTGTACATGCTTAGGCATTGAGATACGGTAAGATGCAAAACGTACGGTAACCTTGGTGTATCAATATTCATTGTCATATTTACGCGAACGATCTTTTCCGATTATGGTCACATTAAAAGCGAAGGATAGAAACAGTCTCGATATTGATAGTGGCACTGTTGCGGCCTCCTCCTCAACGGAGCCTCGTATTACAAAATTGGTGGTAAAAAGACAAGTGCACTCATTATATTAATTATGAATTTTGAAATAAAATGCATACACTCGCCATACTGACTTTTTTGTCCTGGAGTCGCCACCTATTTGGGATCGTTTGATTTGGCTCACCATGATAAAAACGTTTGGAAACAACTGTTCTAGCTACTCTAACATGTAAACTATGACTACAATCACGTTAATAGGCTAAGATTGTTCTGTAATGACTACAAAAATACTCCATCTCTCATCTGCCTTCATCATCACAAAGAACGTTCATCCTCACCCTAGCCCTTTTTTAATCAATTTCTTCAGACCAGCTGGAGTTCTTCTCTCTTGATAGCAGAGGCCTCTATTGTCAGTCTATCTTTCGTTTAAATCCTTTATCGGTATCGTAAAATATTAAAACATAATCATTTCATCCTTGTGTCACACATTTAATTAGAGTACTCCCGTAATGGCATAATAATACTCTTTATACTCTTGTAATTTTTAATATCTTGTCAAACATCTGCATAAATTTAATTTTCCAGGCTCTCCACTTCGTCACTCTTCTTTCCAAAACATTCTTCTTAGCTAATTCGGCCTTCTATTGCACGTCTTATAGTTACATGTGTTGATGAGAGTCCTTATTTTGTGTTTTTCTTACTCAACTTTAGTCAAATTTTACCTGGTTTGATTATTTCTAATTGTTTGGCCTCAGGACTACAACATTTTTAAGCTTTAAAGCACTCTCAGTTTTTCATTCTCCCGAAAATCAATCAACGATTTCCAATGAGAAGAGTAACTTGGTAAAAGGCCTATAACAACAGTATTATAATACTGCTACTCATAATGGTATTACGTTTAAGTCAAAATGCTCTAATTTCAAAAAATTAATTACAAAATTTTACACCTCACTTTTCTGTCTTTTTATATAGTAATTTGTATTACATTCTAGAAATGATTTTTATCGTGATGTTATTTAAAATTTCTGCAGATGTGGAAGCATCTAAGAAACATAAATGTAGTATTGGCTAGGACGTGTTAGTTGTTCGAAAGCCTGACAGTAACATCAATAAACGTTATACTAATAATCCTCTATATTTTCGTTTCACCTTAATAATAAAGTTCCGCCATACCAACTATACCAAAAATAAGGTGTAGAATTAGTAAACGTTAGAAAAAGAGCTTGTGCACGTCTTTGGAACATTTTATGTTAAAACTGAATTTATGGCATGTAGAAAGATTTTTGTGGAGATCATGCATGTATCTACAAGTGTTGAATGCTGGCTTGCGTCACCAAGAACCTCTTTTATCTATCATAGAAAAGCGAAATCTGTGGTTTTTCACTACGATCTATTCATAGGGAAGCAATGCCCTAAGCTATTTTCATCCAAACCTTATTTACTGCCAGCAAGCTTAACAAACTACAAACCTCTTCCACCTGACTGTCACCAAACCATATTTGTACTATTTGAGGGTGATGAACCTACAAATATTCTCTCCTGATAAGAGGCGTATAGCAAGTTTGCTGTTTATCGACTACATTGACCATGTTGTAAGTTCCGCCAGACAACCAAAGATTTGGAGAAAAACTTGTGGCCTCCTAAACAAATGATGTGTCAAATTTCTTCCATACCACTCTGTTGTATTATTATTTGTAGTAGTGGTTATTACGCATGCTCTACAAGAAGAGTTAGTTGAAGATACACGTGTTGGAGTCAAGGTATCGCTTTTCAGTCTCATCTCAACTGACCCTAGAAACAACTTGGTATCAACTCAAACAGCATAACACATTCTGGCTAGAGGGGGAAGTAATGAGCAAATAGAAGAGTAGAACTAAATATTAGTTACAATTTCATTGCAAACCTTCCTAGAAGTGTCGCAAATGTCAACATAACCTCTTCAACATAATAACAATATATTTTACTTGTCCATACAAAAGTAGAGTTAGTTATGTTAGAGTGGGGGGGTGAGGGTGATGTATAATGTATTGGACAGAGGGAGTAAAGTGAGAGAATGATACATGAAAATACAGAAAAACCCACTGGCAGTAGCCGATATCTTGTCCCACCTTACAATAAGTGATGGGTCTACTGATAATACTGATCACCATGCTGTTGCAGATGATACATGGACACAGAATTTGCTACACGGGACATTTTGTATGCCATGCAATGTCTACTTCGGTAACTTTAAAAAGGACAAACGGGAAATCTGTAGATCTACAATGACTTTGTAAAACAGTATTAAGATAGGGAATGTGCAAAATGTTTCCGTTTCTTCTAATCCTCTTCTTCAGTACAGCCTAAATTGATTGTGAAAAATGTCGTCATCTAAACAAGGTCACTAATTATCGTAAACGCATGGTACCATACCATCTGTTTATAAAGATGATTACTTTTCAAAATATATCGCTGTAGTACTTAAAGAAGTGTTGAAATGGAAACTGTCAAAGATGAAGTAGCGAAGGCAAGGACTAACGTTCCATAAAGTTTGATGAGGAGAACAAAATCAAATGACGTCGTGCAGTACCTTGTTGCAGTCATCACAGTTTTTCCATAACTCAACAAAGTAGAACAGTTCAAATAAAGATTACATCTAATAATGATTTCAATACATGTATTTGCTCTTTAAGGTACTGGACATTTTCTAATACTTCCCCTTCTGATGTCATTACAATGACTGTACAATTTGCCTGTCTAATCTGATGACATCCGTGCATACATTTCTAGAGAGTTTGCTTCGTTATTGAACATTGTATCCCAATGGTGAAATATTTTCACTGTCTCTTAGTATCCTTTCAAACTTAAGATTTCATCCCCTCTTCTCAAAAATTGTTGTAATATCAATGGACCTTGTTTTGATCGTTGGAACTGATGACAGTCCTTCCATGGTGAAGTTGCACATAGTCACTGATTTTCAAAGTTATGTAGAGCTGAAAATCGATGTCTGCCAATGAATTATTGGGAGTAAATGTGGCGAATGGAGAAGTAGAGTATGTTATAGTCGAAACGGCCATAGCACTGTTGATAATATTATATCAGTGCTTGGGTCACGACTTCATATCCCATTGTTGACATATTTTCAATTTTCTACAATGTCTTATCAGAAGGTGTACCTAGCTTTATTGAGAGGAAACTAAATTTTTCATAAGCACTTACCACCCTCCTGGCTATAGGCTTAGAAATCTCTTGCCAATATTGATTTTTAGCTTGACTACGTTTCAGGTTTGCTGTACGTTAGTATCATTTCGCTGAGGCGCTAGTAGAGGATGACCTTTTGCTACTCAGGATGTAAAGAGCTACAGAGGTGGTTACATTTCTTCCAATCATTTCCTGATAAGAAGTTTCGAAAACCGAAGAAAATAAAGATGAACTGAGTTTAAAATCAGGGTGTTGAAAATATCAGGGGCGCTTATGTGACATGAACTGAAGCTCAGCAACAGAATTTAAATCTTACAATATCTGAGTTTAAATGCAGAGTAGCAGTCAAAAACACTCAAATAAGCCGTTATAGAGGCTACAGAGGATAGATTATCTGAAGAAGAGGCTCACAAAGAAAAGGGTGGATGCATGAGAGGACATTGGGTTTTAACTGACGAGAGAAGAGAATCTTTAAGAACTTAATGAAATAAGCATAAACCGAAAACGGAAGAATTATGAACCTGTTAGTCAGAATTCTAACGACTTGTCAAAAAAGGTTGAAGAGTGAACACAAGAACAAGGCTAACAGAAAATGGTGTAGAAGCTGAAGAGGCGACAAACAAAGACGATACTGAAATCCCTTAAATAAGAGTAATATATCCATCTTGTAAGGAAACCAGCTCAAACGTTTGTACTACAGATAAGAAGGGAAGAACATATTAAAAGGAGACTTGATTGATCGAATATTCCAAAGATATTATTAATAGGTCAGGTGAATCAACTTATGAGTTGGAAAATGAACATTGCCACCCCTCCCCTCTCTTTAAATATTGATATTGGAAAGTCTACAATGAATGAAAAGGAGCCAGCTACAGCTATTTTCAAACCTTAAAGCATCAAAGCCCCAGGCCTGTACAAGAAAGTGACTAAATTATATGCAGGTGGACAAATACTTCCATGATAATTTAACACTCTAATTAACAATTGCTGTACGTGAGAAGCTGTTTCCAGTAAGTAACAAAACGAAATAATTTTCAGGTTGGCAAGGAAAGGAACTTATTAGGCTGCAGCAATGGGAAACTCATTTGCTTACCCTTTATCTCTTGCAAGTCTTGTCGATAGTGCTACTCAAGAGACTTACAACAGCAATTGCCGCTAAACCCCGATAGGGAAAAAGACGATCCTCGACCGATAACATCGTGTAGATAACGGATTTAAACTTAATCCATTTCAAAGAGGCGACTGATACTGTTAATTGGGAGTGGCAGTAGAAAGTATAAATAAATGGTATCACAGAGGAATTTATCAATCTTTAAAAGGATTTAGGTTGCTGTTAAAAGTCTGGTATTAAACAAGAATGAGTTCGTTGAAATGTAATCTTCCTATCTTATATTGTCGCAGAATGGAGAAAATAGAAGGTTTATTCCAGCTTTCAATAGATTTTTTCGCACATTACCGACACTCAGTAAACAAGGCTAGTGGTGCTCGCCATGGACACAACCTTCTCAATGTATAATGGATTGAATATAAAGGGTGATGAATAGACTAGTAGTCTCGTAAAAATGAAAATACTCTGAAAATGTGATAATGATATCTGAAACAGCGGGTCGAATCCGTGTAATTCTGATTAATGGATGCTTTTATCAAATCAGTAACTGTGATTCATCGGAAAGTGATAATATTTTCTTTTAGGCATAGTTAAATGCAGCCTTTTGCTAATATCCGTATTTTGAGATTGGCGTACGTGATCTATTAACATTCAGTATTACTTTCTCGAAAAGAGTTGTTCGGGTAACAACTTTCATCGCATCTGAAATAACTAGCAGTTTAATCATCATCGTCATTAATCCAATACAATATGTTATATCTTCACTGAGATGCATAGTCACAAAATTTAAAGAGAGAAGTGCTTTTTTAAAAGCCAAATTCCAGAAATTCGCGGCCTTGAAACTTGCATTTGGTTCGTACCTGAAATCTGGGTTGATATTGGCTCTTGTTAAAATTATATCATATTTAGAATATTTCCAAATCGGTTATATCCAAATGTGACTTTGATCATCAGCGGATGAGTCAGTTACGCCGGTCTTGACTATAGGCAAACCTCTAGCAAATTACAAGTCTCTTTGCCGTGTTCAAAATCTCATGACATAATCTTTACCGAATTATAGAATATAAGAAGAGGACGTGAATTTCATTTTGTCGAAGCTCTTTGATCGATTCTCATCAAGAGAATTTCGTTAATAACATTAAGGAACAAATTTTGACAAACGTTATGTATACAGACATGCGCACTGTATGAAGAATCAGTGTAATTCAGATTTATATAATAACTTCATTTAATAAGAACTTGATAAAGAATGACTGCCGTTGGGGACAGTAGGACCTCGTTTCCATCAAAAGGCAACAGTGCTAATAACAGATCGAGACAAATAGCATAGCTGATAACCCGCATCATATTTAAAGGACATTTTCACCAGACAAATTTGCTACTTCTGACATTTCCTCTCACAAGCGAGAGAAAATTCCTGAATAGAGCAAGACCTGTTGCTCAACTATCTAGGAAGGAGTGCCATCTCCAAATTTTGGAATCAGTTTCCACGGCCACTAACATCGCCACTTTGCCTGCTAAGGTACTTGTTTGCATCTTTTCCTTCGTTATTATTTAACTTACCTTCTCTCTGTCGTTTTGACATTTGTTATTATTTTATCTATAGTGATATCGTATTTTTTGGAGTCCTTTCTATTGGTTGTTTTCCTTGTTTCATTCTCCATGGTCTTCATCCAGGGTGGTTTTCGTGTCCTTTATGGAAACTGTTGTTCCTTCATGCATCTTACTTGGCATGACAAAAATATCATCTTCTCCAGTATGAAACAAATATATTTCAAATAGAAGATCGCGTGCTACTTAATTATATCCGGTTGTCAGACCCAGATGCATAGCTGTGAACATCCAACTACATTTCCCTACCTTCTTATTGATGATAAAAATTGTATCTGACTTGCATCAGCTCTGTTAAAGTCAAACTAATTGTTGCTAATATGCCCTTTCCCTGCTATCTGGCGTCTTGGTGGGACATGTATTATATTAATAACCTCTCAATGCTAGTGAAGAGGTGACTGGTCCAAAAGGGAGGCATCGCGCCCATATAATATAATTGCTACTGTCATTTTCTTTTTGTATCTATGGACTAAGTATTTCATTGAATATGCCCACAATATCAGACCGTGTCTCTGCTTTGTCCATAGATAAAGAAATAATTTTGAAATTGCCATCATCATGATAATAACATATCATATTCACGGGCCATCAATAACAAGGCTTGTAATGCGAATCAAATCATAGATCATAGGTAGACAAGGAAACGTATGGAAATATTTGCATAGTTTTACTTATTAAATATATCTTCTGGACATTCGAGCTCTTCTCAGACGTTTCTTAAAACTCAATTTTTTCATATTTAAACCAAGGATAGAAGTCGTGTATTTGCTTAAAGAGGGATATCAAATATCGGCGAAATCTAATTGACAAGACCCATCAAGTAGATTAGATCTTCATAAATTGTTTTACGGAACTGATGCAAAGAAGCTAACAGAATTGAACATCATTTCCACGCTGCCTTATAGGAAACAAAACATTTTTAAAAGAGCAATACTATCTGCAGTTTTCGCGTAACTTTACAAACGATATACACCTTTGGCCACGGACAGCCTCGACAGTATTTATTACCCCTTTCTATGTTTTTGATAGCTTGCTTAATTGCTGGGTTTTTAGAGAAGTAGCATGTTTTTTTATCTATTCACCCGTTTAGGCTGTGGCGTAAGAGCACTTAAAACTGAACAAAACGTTGAAACAAAAGACCAATAAAGTAACATGGAAAGCAACCATTTTAATAACTTTTCAATGAACTGTACCTGATGATCAGTATGTTTCAGCAATGCCTCTTGAGACTTCCAGCAGCCATGCCGCCTTAAATTTGTTTATGTTTTGAGGCGTATATGATAATCACAGCGAGGTTATCTTATTTCAAAAAGAGATCGTGGAACTCATGGGCTCATCAGATTGGGCCCACAGAAGAACAATTAAACTTGGGTTTGAGCCAATAGCCTGCTCTGATTCTTCAGAACGAAATTGTTCTTTCTTACAAAGGTTTGATACAGCAGCTAGGGCTCAGCCCAAAAATATGACATCGAGGCTGACATACAAAGACATACAGCATGTGTAAGGGTCATGCATGTAGTAAGCACTTCCATATTGTGGAGGGTATCGAGTTCGATATTGTGGATTGTTCGATATGTGTTAAAATTTACCGATAGAAAATGGTGCTATAGCAACAGAGAACTAAATAGATGACAGATAATGTGGTGTTTAAAATTGTGATGGATTTATTAAAGCAACCCTATACTTGAAAACATTTAGGGAGCTGAGCCATCCCGGCCCCTGTGCAAGAGCCACCACTGGTAGCTGGTCTAGAGGAGTTATTTTCCGACTAGTTGATTTAGTGTTTAACTTTCCTATTACTTCCGAAGATTGATATTTGCAGAGACTGTACATATTATATTTTCTTATCCAATCGAATAATGCCATGTCCCAGCTGCCTCCCTACGAAACTGCCCCTGTTTTAGAGACACATGGCAATAGCTGATTTTTTACCGTTTTTCTTAAGTATTGATTTTCATCATATCATTATGATCAGATATACGTACTACTTTGCTAGCATCAATAGGGAGCACTGGTCACAGCGTCTTTGGCCATGGTCACTTGGATAACCCAATGGGTAAAACATCAATGCTGTCGATGAAAGAAGTGTAAGTCAGTGTTGGCAATGCCTCTATTTTGTCAGAGGAAACTAATTGGTGGATATTACCTTATTAACCCTATTTAGATGTGACAGATCCTCAGGTTCTTGATCCACAAACAAGGTTGTTGGTTTGGCTTTTTTAGCTTCACCAGCTTGTTTATTTCGAATTTGTACAATAAAAAAGAGTAATAACGTCAAAGTCGAACCTCTGGAGCAAAACTGCGATTCTAATCTAGGAACCTAAGGCACCTATATTTATAGTGATAGATAGCCAGATCATGAGTTAGGCTGACGATGACCTGATGTAGGCAATAGCCAATAAAATCCTTCCTACATGAGCTTGCGTGAATCTCATGACTATGTGAATGGCACATGATGCCTAGATGACAGTAGATAAGCAAATCCACATGATGCATCCTCGAGCATCACGAGATAAACATACAAGCATCAGGTAACCTTAAGACATTCCTATACACAATACCTGATTAGAATTAGTGCATGGTTACATAGAAATTGGGGTGGGGGGTGGGGGGACTTAAGCTTTTTCTCCCAGTGGCAAATGTTTTCTCTTTAAACCTTTAAACGGTAATAGAAAAAGACGTGAAGTTTTGTGACTTTTTCAGCCTCTATCTTAGTGTAAAAATAAAAAATTGAAAAATATGCACCATGAGGGACGACTAGCCATATTTTTTCTTTATCCTTAATGAATATCTGATTAAAGGGTATTGAAATATATAGTATTTCACATTTAATGTCATTTTTCAAATTTAACTGATGATATGTTAATTACTTTAACGTTTTAGCTTCTTTTATCTTTTTTCTCTCGCTCATATACAATATATAGCTACTGTTTATATAACCGTGATTTATTCCGCAAAGATTTTTTTGCTTGTTAAGGCGATCTCGATAACGAGGTTTATGTTCAAAATTTAAATCCACTTTATATGCCCATCGTTTCGGGTTTTGCTAGTTTTACATGTTGCTGCACTTTAAATTCATTTAGTGTCCCTTACAATGAGGAAAAACTCAAGTTCATTTGGACTGTAAATTGCTTTTAATTACCTGTTTTCGTAATAACGTCACGATATATCTCTATGAACTCGTGATAAGTATTTCTTCACTTTAATTTCTTACATCCAGCCTGAACTTACTCCGCCACGTTTAGTATCCAAAAACCTAAAGGAACTAGAGTCATCAGATTTACATTGGCCTTTAAAAACCTACGGTCTTGATAAATTTCTAGCTGAACTGGTCAGGATCAAACTATCCTTTTAATAGGAACCATATCACTTGTAGGCTTTGTATTCACCCCAGAGTAAGAAAAAATGCTCTGTTCTCTTCCAAATCAACCAACAATCTTCTAAGACGATCCTGTTAACTCATCGCCGCAATAAATTTCCAGAGTTCTAGAGCTGCAAGCTACACTCGAACCGCAATTTTTACTCACCGGTCCAGTAGCTGCGAAGCTGTGTCGCTGGGAGGTCCCGCGGAGTATTGCAATGCCGTCCGGCGCGGCTTGCAAGAAACGACTACTTATTAAAACAACAGACCCGTACACAAAGAACAATGAGCTATAAATAATGGATGAGAAAGGAATATAACCCATGTATCATCCAATACAAGACCTGTTTTGTTTCGCATCTTCTCGAGCACTTCAAGTCCATTCATTCTGTAGTAATGGCATTGCTGACGAGGTAAATATTTGCCCCAACGTGGCGCTGGTGTAATGAGTTCACATTCTACGTGTTGTATGCGAAGTCTGCCTCTATTCAATTATTGCAAATCATCGCCGTGACCTGACCCCTACCGAAACTCAGAGCGAGGTCTCACAAAGTCCGACGCTTCGGATCACCACGTGGAAGATAAAGTTATGCAAGTGTGCACGTATACATTTCATTGACTCGATCTTAAAAACCAGATCATGGTATCAAACGAATAGAGGGTTACCAAAGAGAGTTAGCGAGAAGAGAGTTACCAAATTTCTCATACTTCAGTTATTTTTTTCATTTCATCCCCTGAGAGTTCTGAGGGAAATCGTTTACTGCGTTGCATCAAACAGAAGTTCATGGAAAGCTTATCAAACTATCGATGCAGGTCTGATGGAGACAACTGTAAATACGATAGCTTTGTGCACTCGGACATAGAGACTATACCCCAACGATATCCATATTATGTGCCCCTAGGTGCCAGATTGTGTATCATAATCAAGTCTTTAGACGTATCGATAGCCAAATCAAGCCCTTACTAAACAATGAAACTCAAGCCACACTGTACCATGATTTAACTAAGCGATTCAGCTGGATGCGTTGTGTGCAAAGATATGCAAGAGATGGTACGAACCACCTCAAGTTCATTGGATAAGAACTTGCCTTCGTTTTCAGCTTCGTAAACAACCTGCCTTCTTGTTGCGTGAAAATACCAAGATCGACCGTATATTACATTACATAACACCGCCTTCTACTTTTTAAGCGGGAATCCCCATTTGGCATACCGACCCCGCAACAAGTCGTCATTCAGATCCCTCTTTGTTTGATTTCGATATAACTAGTGGCAAGTCTTAAGCAATTGTTTTCTGCAAAAGGGTTATACACGAACGGGGAATGAGCTAGTGCCTCTATGCTTATCAGGAGGTACGATGAGAGATTGCTAGTGTCGCCAGAAAGCCGGTGTCTCACAGAAGAGGAAAGGTTCCCTGCTTATCAGGAGGTACGACGAGAGATTGGAAAGGTTCCCTGTTCTTAAAGAAGAAAACGAAGAACCTTTTATCATTCATCAAAGGCACACAAAAAGTTCTTAAGGGAATAAAAGGGATCTTTACTTAATATAAAAAATAAAACAGTTCACTTTAAAAATCTACCCAGTTCAATTGGAATGTGTTACAAACATGTTTCGTCATGTCAATAATAGCAGTCTCTGACAGTACCTCCTGATCAACAGAGATATCCCCAAGGAACGCGTAAGCTTCTGAAGGGGTGCAGGAACCACTTAGATTGCTTTATAAGTAAACAATTTGTTTTAGAGAAGAGATGATTCACCAACGACATTCGAACCTGGGACCCACTCAATGGTGGCGTGCTGCTCTACCAGCTGAGCTATAGTGACCCGGTGATAACAAGGTTCACTTTCTCTGGGCGCAACATCAATTCATTATCCTGTACCAGTAGGCATTTTTGGGATATTGGCTTCTTTGCGCCATGTGACTTGACCATGGAAGGGTTGCCATCAGGTCATCTTGAAGCTCTTACGCGAGAGCTAAATTTTTAAATTTTAAGCCGATCATACGATCTTCCGATTATTTTTCCCTGCTTGAGTTATGACCTATGACTGGTACTATTGATGATTTGAATGATTGCTTTTTCTATTGACCTTTTTTTTCATTTTACATGCCTTTTTCAGCCCCCTCCCCCTCCCGATATTATGATTTTAGAGGGTTTGTTTCTGATTAACAGCTATCTTTAGCCTGAAGTGTAGGCTACGGGATTGTTTTGAGTGATTTAGACCCTTCGCTTTTTACAATGAAATTTCTATGTACAAATCATCGCCGTCTAAAATTAATGTTAAACCGACCTTTGACCTTTTCCAAGTGAGGGAGTTAATAATCTTTGACAGGAAAAAAGCTTAAGATGCAATCAGAGGGCTCCAAGATTTTCCGCACACTGATTTGGGTCGCTTAAAAAGATTATAAACTTTGTCACTTACACGAAAGGGTTGATATCTCGCGAACTGCAATACCAAATCCAAGTCTAATACGGTTTAGGAATATAAAAACCCAGGCAAAAATTCTAATGGTCAAAGACATATTGAGTCAAAAAATTCGTCGTAGATTTACTGTAACTAATTTAGTCAAGCTTGATTAAAGTAGCTACAGTAAATCTACGACGAATTTTTTGACTCATTTCTTTGACCATAAGAATTTTTGCCTGGGTTTTTATATTCCTAAACCTTATAAAATTTGCACCTGGAGTCTTGAAATTCAAGTCTAATGCGGACAAAAATACTTAAGACAGAAAGATCCTGAGACTTCCACACAGATTGTTGTAATCTCTTTACCATTTAGGTCTTCCCTTGGGGCCTCGGGAAATATTACCATAAATATTACTATATTTATTATATACAGCAAACGCTATGCACAGATATTCCGACTGTCCACGAGATTGTTAACGAATCAAAGCCTATCCTTTGCCACCTCTTCCAGCAACATGAGGCAGGTAGCATATGCCCCTCGTTTTGCCAATGCTTTGTAACGTAAAACTTCATCATGTTGGTCTTGTTTATTAAGATATTGAAGCCCTGAATATAATACATCATCGTAACACCTCATAAGTACAGATGTATCTAACCGGGAGGGGTAAAGTCCCGGGTGGGGCAGAAATCATTCTGATTTTTAAATTAGTTGCGCAGTTTATTTGATTCCATTGAATGGTACAGTATTAATGCAGGTAGATCTTTGTTTATAACGAAACTATTAAACTATCAACACCAATATGGGTGAGAAAGGGGCAGCCGTAGTAGTAGCCACAACAGGCCCGTAGCTGGCAGCATATTGCAGGGGGGCATAGTTTCTGTATTTTGTGATAACTTCTATGACGCAAGAGGCCACTAGTAGACAAAAACACCTGTAATCGAATACGGAGTCGATTTAACAGCGATTACCAGAAGTCTTGTAACAATGGTGTACTGACTTTGAATCAAATACTGAGGGACCAATGCCCCTACAAACCTAGCCATGGGGGGACAATGCCCCCTGCAGCTACGGGCCTACGCCGCAGTAGACGCAAGCGCCACAGGGTATCAATAAAAGATTAACAAAACATCACACAGTCTCCAATTGGCCCTGTATGACCTCACGCCTTGTGACCGTCCATACGCATTTAAATAGCTAGTCATGATAGTACACTCGAAATTAACACCACCCTGTTTGATATTGTATCATCATAGACACGATGTGTAAATTTGCTGACAATTTGTCGTACAAAATCAGAAATAGAATACTGGCTATAAAACGCTTGTCGCAGGTCACAACACAGAGGGATATTTTTAGTAAGCGCAGTGTGCACCGGATAAGAAGATTGAAATTAACAGAGATTGGGGAGGGTGCAAGAGGAGCGTTTTGCGGCGCATTTTTGCGGCGCTGCGGCCCTTTCAGTGACTTCTTGCATTGCGGAATCATAGTTTACGTAAAGTAATATCGATTCAATATCAAAAAAAGATTAAAACATATCACTTAGATTTAGACATTCGCATCATCTCAACAATCCTATGGGAGCTTGCGTCCTCTCAGTGATATTTTTTGCTTATCAGTAGGCACATCGAGAGGAACTTATGTAAGAACGCGGAGGAAAGCAAATTCAAGCCGCCATTCGCAAGTTTTTGTCTCTGCCACACCAGTGGCAACTCAAATCTGGCGACCCTTACGGCGCCTTCAAGCAGCCCTCTAATTTACAGTACATCATTTAAAATTGCATATTTACAAAGAAGTAAGAGTAAAGAATAAAAACTAGAGAAATAGAAAAGTAAAGCTGGATGTCAATGTCCTCCGGTGGAGTGTTAGGAGCTAATGTGGCGACTAGAGAAATAGAGCATGTCATCAGCAGGGCTCACCGCACAAATATATAAATCGTTTAAAGAAGCTGTCGTGATAGACGAAAAAGGATTGAATCCCTCAAGACGAAACGAGAGTACTTTCTAATATTTTCTTAACGTCTCCTCCACTTTACAATCGAACAACAACCAACTAAATAACAAAAATTACACAATTTATACAATTACGTCAATGTTCATAGGGAACCGCGACAACGCAACACAGGGAACTGCGATGATTACAACAGAAGCAATCTGTATTCTCTTCTGGGAGCCTGAGCCTTTGTAGGCTTAAGATTGCCAAATACACACAACTGTTTTCCGTTTTATCGATATCTGACCCACTACCCCAGCAAAGGGCCCATGATTGAGAAACTACATCGCAATTAGTGAGGTGGCTAACACTTAAAGGATCATAGCATGCAAAGCGTTACTTTCGCCCACTGGATAGGGTTGCTAATGGATTGGACACAACCTCTCTATCCACACATAACGTTCACCCATTATGGCACATGATCGCATTTACTGATAGTCTACTTTCCTTGAAATAAGATACAAAGCCTAAGACGGAGAGTGCTTGGAGTCGTAGACCACTTAATGTCAAAAGTAGTTGTGAAATAAGGCAAAATTTTAATGAAGCACAAGTCATAGATACTATAAAAATATAAAACTACTATGTCAATGATTGGTGATAAATTTCGATTCTTCATACTTCCTAACCAAAAGAACAGAGCGTCAAAATGCATCTTTCTCATAAATTAAATGAAAGTTATTTGACGCTGGTTCAAAAAGCATCAATATGCAAAGTTTTCCTAACACCAACAATAACAAAGCATATAGAAAGGGAAAGAGCTTCTCCTCCACATAGATACTAATGTGCTACTCGTCCTATTTGTATACGTTTCTTAAATGTATGAAAAATGCATCCCTTTACAATTCTGATACTTTGACCTGCTGTCTGTACGAGGAAAAGATGCAATGGGCGTCACGAGCTGAGCCACATCACCTTGAATAGTAGTTATTCAGTCACAAACGATATTTTTATTTACTAGAACACAATGTGAAAAACATTTAGTAGATACAGCCTTTGTAAAAATGAGGGAGTCTTAGTCTCTTCACTTTCTCTACGACCTTTTTGGCTTCTTTAAAGTCAAAGTTTTCAGTCAGAAGTAATCTTACAATGTTCGTTCTATTTAATGTTAATTTGTAGTGTGGGCCCATGACCAACTTTCCGTCGTTTTCCATCAATGATATGAGGATATGTCTACAGATGACTTCGCAATATTTTGCAAGTTTCTATATGTCTAAAGCACCCTGGTTGTGTAATGCTGATTTGCGTCAGAATAAACATTAATGACGTATTTTCTCATCAGGCAGCGGTAAATCAGCATTATCTGAATGCAATTTATACAAAGCCACTTAACACGCGAATAAGCTGACAACAATCGCACGATCTATTTAGAGTCTCATACCTCTTCCTCATCAACATAATTTGTTCTTAAATGTTTCTTTAAATCACCACTTATATTTTACTTTACAACTCATCTTCGCCTTTCTGAAATTCAACGATTATTTGAGGGTATATGAGAACGTAGGTGCATCTTTTCTCTCCTTCGTTATCTTTTTGACGTATGATTTCATATATTTCCTTATCCGCTTTGTTTACTTTGGCATGTCTTTCTTACATTTTTTTGGCTAGGAACAGGATTTGTTCTGATCGGTTTTGGTTTTCATTTCAATATTGTTATTTTTTCCTGCCATTTATTTAGAAACAGGGATTGTTCCTGTCGGTTTTGGTTTTCATTTCTATATTGTTATTTTTTCCTGCCATTTATTTAGAAACAGGATTTGTTCTTGTCGGTTTCGGTTTTCATTTCTATATTGTTATTTTTTCCTGCCATTTATCTAGAAACAGGATTCGTTGTTCTCGGTTTCGGTTTTCATCTTAATATTGTTGCTTTCTCCTGTCATTTATTGAGTGGTTCATTATGCGTTTTGTACGTAATCCGTTACTCAAAGATGCTTTGACACGAATAGTGTGGTTTCCAAAGCACTTCGTATTTCGAAGTATAAAGCATTTTCCCCTTTGGCCACAAGCAGGTTTAGTCTGTAGCTTTTTGACCTAATGTAATTATGCTGTAATCGTACACAAATAATTTTAATAGAATTACAATTTACGCCTGGTCCTCGTTTAAAAGCAACAAATTACTTTTCCATCGAAGCTGGATTGATAAACAAGAGCATGTAAACAACAACTAACAATAGAAAACATGGCAGAGTAGAGTGTAAGAAAGTTTTGGAGCCTGGTGATTTATACAGAAAAGTTTGTCACATAGGCAGCCTGTAGTTTGACAATCTGTAAAGCAGTAAGGCCTACCACATCCGGTAAAGATAGGGTTATCGAATAAATTAAAGGAGGACAACATACTTGAAATTCCTCCTACACTTTACTGGAGCATTTTTCAAAATAGAGAATCTCCCCCCTACGTTTACATACTTACATGCTCTCGGAACCTGAATGAATCGTTAACATAGATAATGGTCTTTTTTCTACCCGTTTTGTTCAGCTCCATTGTTGCCAGTTCCTTCCCATCATGACCAGTCCCTTTTTATGAAGTAGGCCGTATTTCTAAATTATGGAAATTCTGGAATCGCCCCAAAAGTTGATATAGAATTTTATCCCAGGATTGCTTAGTGATTTTTGTCTTATTTCCCTTTTTTCTCTCAGAGTATTGAATGAATAAAGAACATAATACCTTGACATTCTTTGTCTTTAGAAGCTGACATTGGAAAGTTCTTAAAATTGATTGCTCAGGAGAGCAAGTAGGACTCAGCATCCCGTTTGTGTAAAAAATCGCCTCTGCAAATTGTTTATCAATTACTTTTTCTTGAAAATCACCCAAAATGTTTATATCTTCAATTGCTTAAAACGAGGAGTCTGGTTCTTATCAAGAGATAGATGATTACCTGTGGGCAATAGTAAATCTCACCACAATCAACAGCCCAAATATTCTCGGTATTTTGTAAAGCGTGGTCAGGACAACTTACGTATCTTAGGCAAACACTATACGCCGGAGATATTGGAGTTAATATATGTAGTACAACCCAAAAATAATAATAATGGACGAGAGAAAGGTTGCTTTGGTTTCCGACTAGTTCAATTGATATGTCACTGTTACTAATGAACTTATGAAAGTATGAAACGTAACCACTGTAGGGGGGACCCTTTTACGTTTTGGGTGGTTGCGTTACTGAGAGAAGCTCTGCAACCTCTTCACTTCCTCTCTATTTAAGAAATTTCCTTTCTATGGTCCAGATATGTGCCCCGAAGGTTATTCATATTTAATGGACATCTTTTCCCAAATTTCGAAGTTCCCCCAAATCTCTTCACTTTGCGAAGTTCCTGTCTTCTTATATTTGATTGGCGGTGCTTTACAACACTCACAGGTTCTGATCTCGCCTCATCAATAACACGTATTTACACATCTACAACAGAAAGCATAGTAGGAGAGCATTTTTTTAATCACTGTGACTAAGACAACATTCAAAGCACCAAAAATGCCTCTTCTAGAAACAAAAAAATAACATAAATATGGAGGAATAACAGTTAACTAGCAAAAATACCCTTACAGGATTATATGATTTAAAACATTACTAGCGCTCTTAAAAGACCGTTTATAGTCAAATATCTCAAAATAGTATCCTCACCGTAAAACTTATATTGTTCAAACAAATATCTATTATACATATGTGGTAGAGTTTTAAATTTTCTTAAACTGCAAGGGGTACAGATCTTCCTCTGAGAACTCATGCGTATCTCATGCCATCATAAACTATACACATCTATCTACTTTCAAAACGGGGATAATTGAAAGAGTTCTTCATGTTCCAAACACTGTTCCACGAGAGGCGCATTCTAGAACTGAATACTTAACTTCCAATACCACCATTTCTAACGAGGACGCAGAAAAATATCGTAGTGAGATGTGCAAAATGGATGCAAAAATCATTTGGGCTAAAAATCTAGAGCAACGTATAGATGATGACCTCACCATGCCGATAAACCTTACCTGATGGAAACAAACAAGTTTTAAATCGTAACTCGTTATCATTATCTGTGATTAGAAAAGATCAGATTACTTTCAAATCCCCATCTCAGCATGTTTATAATTGCTTTTCCACGGGTGGCTATTGTGATCTCCTACGTTTAAATTCTTACAAGATCTGGCAGTTCCGTATCCTAAAACACAAGTTTAACTGAATATCCTTCTTAATCGGTTGGAGTTCTGCAACTGCAAATCAAAACAATACATCAGAAATAAAACTTTCTTACCATACATGCATACGCTAGTATGGATTGGAAGTACATATCCACGTCTACGTAACTTGTTACGAAGTCGCCACAAAGGGATAAAACGTCTAGTGGTGGAAAGCGGACGAAACAGTAACGAGACAAATAAAATAATTGTTCTTAACATAAATTAATAGATTCCCACTACGCTCAATAATCAGTTATTTACTTACATTAGTTTTCTGTAGACTGTTCATTGATGACGGCTTTAGGGTTCAATAGCAGTCGGTAAGAAGATTGTTTTCAAGACTTGATTCGATCCTCGGTGTATAGCAGTAACGGTTTCCAAAAAGGCGAAGTGAGCGTTTGCTTCAGGAGATAGATCCGACAAATTTATTCGTAGGTATCTTCGGGCCTCTCCACAAACAACTGAAAGGAAAATCAAGAACAACTGTCTTTATTTAGATTTGCTTCTAGTCTTCTAGCCTCTAGTCCCTTGAATGGGACTACGTTTTCTTCTCATACCCAAAATGACGTGAGTGGCAGACACACCCAGAACTGCACCTTAGTCGTTGGCGTATGTTCACTTGAACAAATGCCGTCATCGCCTTTTGCCATCGTGTATAATTTTACTTTTTACGATTAATGAGCCGTCATAGTTTAATTTTACGAACACTACCCTATGACAATACTTACACTTTGTAGTAATCTCTGCATTAAAATCGTAACAAGCACAGGCTCGTCTCCTACATATTGCGCCGTAGCTGAGGCTTTGGAAACGGAAAAACGGAAACATTTGCCATGAAGTCCCTACCGATAATTAACGTGTGAGCTTTCAACGAGGACGTGGATGATCTTCCCGGTCTTTTTTAGATCGATTGCGTAATTATCAATTTTGGAAACTAGACGACTTGTGGAACAGGGCTTTTGCTTGTCCATCGTTCATTAAGAACGAAAATTGTGAACACACTTTTATTTTTGGACGCAGGCTTGTCCGAAATGCCTGTCCGATCTTTCAAGGTGTTCCAGAATGTTTCCCACTACCAAGATGTGTTAGAAAAATGGAGGGCTAACTTCGACCGTTCCCCTGTGACAAGAGTGAAGCCTCACGCATGCGCAGCAAACTCATTTTGCACGCCAAAAATCAACAACACCTATCGGAGGAGCACGACTTGCAAATTTTGTGATGAACATATCGTGGTTGATCGAGTGTTTATACTAGTATAAGGAAACGTAGAAAACTTTCTTAGCGAATAGATAAAGCTTTTACATGTGAACAAGGAAAAGAGTACGAAGGGAAAAGCGTAACTTTCTATTTCATCGATTGATTCTGGAGTTGACGGATGATTGCTGAGAAGTGTTAGAATTATTGGCGAAGAAGGACAACTTATATAGGAGATAACTTTATATTTTGGAGAGATAAAACATTAACA
>JAAAKL020001923.1:0-25742 GCA_010016065.2 Carybdea cf. marsupialis auct. non (Linnaeus, 1758)
TGAAATCTGATGTTACGGGAAAGGTCGATTTTCAAAAGTAATTAACAGAAATACATAGCGAAACTACTATTCTATCCCATTGGAAGCGCGTGAAATCTGGCAAATTGAAGTGTTAAACTTAATCTCTGTTTAAATATCCATGTCTTAACTCCTCCAAACCAAGATTATTGTCCGAATAATAAACACTTCTGTAAGATTCATGGGAGGACAAATTGATAGCAAATACAAACGTGTATACAGTTCACAGAGAAGAATGACGTTTTCATGGATTCTACCTTAAAATGAATGATCGCCGTCACTAACAAAAAAGTTCTAACAAATTGTAACAATTCGGTGAATAGCACCTTACGCACAACTAAAATGGAAGCAGCGCAAGCCTTGCAGGTGTCTACTTACACCCCCTACGCCAAAACACACCAACCACCGCTTTGGCACTTATGTCCATGAAAAAGAAGGGAACCTGAGGATCGAAGAGGTCCCATGATAAAGAAGTATAACAACAAAGTACATATTCTCTTCCACTGCACAACAAACAATTTATCTTGAAGCAAATATTAGAGTTAGCCCACCGCGTGGGTGGTACTTTTTCAACAATGGCTTTGGGGTGGGAGTCTTAATAAAGAGGAGCTTGTGAAATTAGTACCAAACAAAATACAATTTACAAACATCTTCCAATATCAGGATCGCCTACATCCACCTACAAGATGTTGAAAATTGCCAGGAAAATACCAGATCAACAACGAAATAAAACAGCTACTTCGCATACAAAAATTTGTTGCTTCTACCATTCTACATCTATCGCTACATAGAATCCTTGCCAACCAGCTGAGACGCGACTAAGTATTGGCGACCCCCCAGTGAACGATTTCTTGTTCTTATCCTCTATCTTCAATCTACTGGGATTCCGCAATAAGTTATATACCTGCAAGCCATAGCTACCCGGTTCAAATAACTATCCCACCCCACATCAACCGTAATTCTTTGGAAAGTACGGACATGCATAAGTCAAAACTCTAAGAAATTGAAACCTTGAAGAATAAAGTACCACAGGCATGCTATTTCGGTTTAGACTTGTTCTACTACTTGAAGGCTACATGGGAAGTAGTCCATGGCATCAACACCTACATTTGCGGGACAACTCTACCGATATATGTGAGAGAAAATTAGACAAACAAAATTCCGTTTTTGTTACACGAAATAGTGACCCTTCTTGACTGAACATTGCTTTAACTTATATATCATTTTTTCGCCGATGATATATCAGCTAAAGTTAGTTGATATATCATCTTGTCAGCCGGGCTGAAGTAGACAGTTTTCGCGTTTGACATTAAACTTGGCTACACGCCTATTACTGCATAGACAATTTACAAGACAGCACTAGTGCCGTACATTCTGCGTGCAATTAACGCCTTCGCTTGACTTCCTTTGATACAACTTTGTTGTTGTGCCAGGAAACACATTTCTTACATGCTATAAAGGCTTCCATATGGCTGATCTATAAAAATATGGTTTTAATAATGACAACGTAGAGCCTTGGTAGCACTTTAATAACCCAAGGGGAGGGGTAAGCCATTCCTATGAATTACATAGGGAAACTTGAAAACTCTGCTCCCCATATTTCTATACCATCTTTGCTTCTCAAGAAGACATGACTCTACAAGGTCTCTTCTTTAAACAACAGCTTCCGCATGTACAGAATATTCATTGTAACAAGACAAGGCATGCACCGGTGATGAAATGCCAACCTTGAGACAAAAGTGCCGATTTCCTTCCATTAGTGGCATATGATGAGCCAAAAGACGTCGAGTCAGACAAAGGAAAAAATGCGTAGACAAGGTAACGGCTTCTATACGACTACATATGTAAACAAATTAAATCGTTCGCTTCCGGGTTTGTTCTTTCAAGTTGCTGAAACACAATCAAACCACTATTCATACAACTAGTCACTCTTACAGCAACATGTGACAAAAGTAGAAATAAGGATTTTAATCATTCATGAATTTGTTCTTCACCTTTATGCTTGGAAATATGTTTTCAAGGATAGAAAGACACAAGGTTTTACCAAAATTAAGGGGTTCCAACACATCAAAAAGTACTAGCGTACAGATACACCTATCGTGACGCGTACTGTCAACGCCATCCATCTATACACAAACAGATAAACTCAATTTAAAAAATTGTACCAATGATTTGCAATAACTTGCAATTTCCGAGTTTCATTACCGGAAGTAATAACTTGTCGCTCGCTTGGCTTTTCTAATATCCTGGGATGCTTTCTGAAAAAAACATGAAAATACTTACTGTCCCATAAAATGTTCAAGACAAAATGCTTAGACTGCCGCATATGCTGCCTATAGCTTTAAGTACAGAAGGTTCCCCATCTCCACCCTCCATAAGATTACGACTATGCTATTAAGTACGACCTCCAAATTTTAAATCAACCGTTCACAATTGCTTTACAAATTCATCTCACGAAAGGCGCTGGAGGTCTTAATTGAAGGGGTTCAAGATAGGAGATCCCCAAAAAGTACCCATTATCAAAGACAAAGCCAATACGATCATAAATGATACAGACCAATTTATGCCAATCGTAATAACATAAACTTCATACATGCAATTCATACGTTCTTTAGGTCTCTATAGATACTCACTCGCCACAGGCACTGACAATGTCTTTTCAGCCTACATCTAAAGTATAGATAGGGGTTGAAGACCAATCTCACATGTTTCTTCTTTCTATTTTGTGTTAAGCCTATTAAAGGTCGACTACTTGCTGATGCAGTGTTCCTTTGTGGTTACAAAATGAGGGAGTATGATAAAAAGGCGGAAGGACTAGGGATTGAGAATAGAAGACTTAGAATCGGAACAGAATGATGTTGTGACTGTGCGTGCATTCATACTCGCAATGCAGATACATCATCTCTTGAAATAATATAATAATAGTTTCTCTCGTGCCTCATCGAATCCACATCTGTTAGTATATTTACAAATAGTGTTGTACACTCCACGCATCTTTAAACCTGGAAATCAAACAGTATATCACATATCCTTTAACTGGCTATATTTCCATCGACTACATTTGTCTATACGTACTAGTGTACTATTTAGTCATTTGGGTCAGTACTCATAAGGGTAGCTTACGCTCATCCACCTCTCATATCACGCTGATAGTGCGAGCATCTCCGCAAGGTCGTATTCATAAGGGTCGATCAACGTTAAGCCATTGCTTTGTAGCGAAGCGTATCGAAGGGCAAAATCGGTAGAACAAAAGGACGCTAAATTTTCAGCTGTTTTCGTCTTTTAAATTCAATCTGCGAAGCTGCGGGGGACAGATTGGTGTTGATGATTACCCTTGAAATACGAAGGGAAAAGTAAAAATTCGAAAGAAGACTGATAATTTCACGAAATCGTGTTTGAGTATTTTTTGTCAATCGTAGTCATATATAGTTGATCCCTGCTAGAGAATATTTTCTGGAGATGTAAATATGTCTTGGATAAGGGCGGCAGGACGAGAACACAACAGTAAAATGTGATAGAAGATAGAGATCAACTGAGCCAGAGTTTAAGACGATGACTCGGTAATAGATTGTGGAAATGACAGTAAATTCGCTTGTTTCTTTAACAGACCCTCAACTTTGCATAACGTGAGGAATAAGCGTTAGATAGATAGGGGACTGCACTCATAAGCTTCAACACTTTTGATTTACACAACATCAGTTGAACCGTTTCACTAAGAACATCGTACCTCTTTTCACCATAGAATATCACCGACGGCTCTAGTAAACCTACTTCGTATAATTGTGTCAGACTAGACTTGATTATTTCAGGAAACTTGCTCCAGTGTCAAAAGTAGAAACATTCTTTATCTTGCGATAACACCTTGTCATACTTTGTTTCGTGAAAGAAGGCAAGTTTGCATTCCGGAATTATCCTAGGAATTTAATATAGTTAGAATCCTAATCGACCCTAATGAATACTGTTTTAGGCGACGGATGAGCGAAGGCTTAAGTCAATATATTAAGCCAAGCACAGGAAAACGCTTAAAGTATCCTAAGCTACCCTTATGAATACAGCTAAACTAGTCAGTTCAGGTAGAAATAAATTTTAAGGCCCCACAAAACATAAAAATGAAATTGTAAAACTACTGTGGAATATGTAGCTCGATAAAGCAATATGAGCACTCCTCTAACACCTTTTATTCTATAAAAAATCTATCAAACTAAGCAAACACTTGCCAAAACTTAGGTGGCTTTGTGAAAATATACAACAACATAAAGCGTTTAACGCTCTGTACAATATCTAAACTACGAAAATTTCACTTGGGGGTGGTGGGCTAAGAGGACCAAAACGACCATAACTATCAATACCCATTCAATCACAATGAGAAATATCTCGGAGTCTAGAGTAAACAGTATATATTGGATAAAGTTCATCTAAAATACATAGTCGCTTAGAAGCGATGACAATAGAGGCATTAATTTACTTTACCTGAAATCTTTCTGGATTTTAGAATCTCTGAACAAACAGTGTCCAGGCGCTTAAACCAACCACGCTATCGACTACACTGAAGACCTCGCTAGCACCGTTGATAATACCCGCCAGAATTCAAACGTTTTGGAAATAATAAGCTCCACTTGTTTCTAAACTAATGACGTATAATAATCAGCACCATTTATATTCACCGTTACTGTGTAATTTCCCATATCACTTTGAGGACGCCTTATTGCATCCCTTACTCGGTCCATTTGTAGTCTACCAACCATCCAATCAACGACGGATTGTCGGATAGCATCTTTGCCCGGTAAACTTTTACTGCGACCCCGACGTTTGTTAGTCGATGGGCCTTTTCCTACTTCTCTCAAGAGTGCTCTTTCAGTATCGGCAGAATAACCTGACCTGCTACTGCTATCGGTGTCTTGAGCAAACTGTACATCGTCTACTGGGAACGCGAAACTTTGCGAAGCATCATGACAAGAACATGGTAGTAGTATATCCTCCCGGTTTGCTAATCTATACGATTTAAGTTCGTTGGCTTGATTATCCCCAACAGGTGCTGTACCACTTAAGCAAGATGCCTCACTTTCGAAGCAACTGTCGTCACTACGAGGCACCTGTGGTACAGTATGCTCATGCGACAACTCGCTGAACGAAGTCCCAGGTGAGACACCTGCAGAGGAATAGCGATCGTGATAGCTATGGACAGGGGCACTGCTAAGAAACCGTGCATCATCACTATTCGATACACTGGTGTCCTCTATGCGATCATGCATACTTCTGCTCCTTTGATCATTGATATTGTTCCTCTTGAGAACGTGTTCACCAGCTGGATGGAAAGTAGAATAGCAAAGTCTGGAATCACATGGATAATGGTTTGAGTTATGATTTACTTCTGATGTAATCAGAGTTTCCTTAGATGTATTTTCAGACCCAGCCTGACATTTATTTTCACTGGTGATTGGTATCTTCTGCCGGTCACTTGTAAGACCTCGTTTGCTACTAGGGTGAACTTGAAGCTCTACTTCCCCTTCTACATTTGTGTTGTTCCTGCTGCTTTCACTAGTAATATCACGGCCTACCATGTCTAACGAATGTGTAAGATCAGGTTTTGAAGGTGAATACGTGTGCTGGTTAAAGCGGAAAGGTAATTCGATGTCAATAGGTGTACCTGGTGACGATGCAAGTAAAGAATGACGCCAGGACGTATTACCACCTTTAAGTTTCATTGCCTTTGGTACATCAATTGTCCTTACCTTAGGGGACATACTTTCCCCGTATGAGGTCCGATCATTTTGTTCAGCCTCCAGTGAGGGGGTGCTGTTACTCGTACTGCTTTCTTTGGTACAACACCTCCATGGTAACCATCCCTCAGTAATGTCTTGGTTTGGATGAAAATACTTGTAATAAAATAGCATTGAAATAACGCCAAGAGCAAATCCACCAATCACAAGTCCAAATGCAGCATACATTAGCGCTCCATGAATGGTTCGGTTAGGAAACCAAAACGCGATTAAAATGAGATTTTCTGCAAAAAAGACTGTATAATATGCTAGAATACGATGCCTTGTGGCACCTTCATGGATATTTAAGAAACAAAACAAGTAAATCATGGATATTACCACATTAAATCCTTTCTCCAACAAACTTTCACAAACCCTACTATTAGCTGGGCAGAAGTAACTTTTCTCCACACTAAGCCAAATAAACATGGCAGAAAAATGAATACCTACTACAAGAAAAATCCAGCCTTTGAAAACTGATGCAAAGAGAACTAAAGCGGTGACACGTGAAGCAACCATAAATAATCGATAAAAGATTTGGAAAATGTAGCCAAACCATGATAGCCCTTTGATGGCACAGCAAAGACGTAATGCGTGGGAGTACGATGCAATAGCCCATGCTATGGATATTATTGAAGAAATAGCTGCAACAGCTGTTTGCCAATCCTTTTCCGGTATAAATTTATTGAGCGTGACTAGAACGTACAGTTGCAGCACTACCTGTGGTCCAGACTCCAAAAACGCTTCGAATAAACGCAACATAGTGATGTCTCTCCATTCGGTCATGTAGCGTAGGTAGTCAAACGGGCTTACTTCTTTGGTGAAATAAGTCTTGCATCCGTAATAAAAAGCGTTTAAATACCTGGAAGAGAAAAATGCAACGTTTAAGAGCATGTCTCACAATCAATGTTTCGATTTATAATCAATAACATAATGCTCATACATGAACAGCAGGCTAGCCTCCCTTGACGCTTGCAAATTTTAAATTCTTTTTTCATTCTCCCCAATTTCAAGAATCGTAGTTTTCCGCTGTAGATTGATGTCATCATAGAGAAAAAAGTGCGTAATTTGATATGGGCAATTCAAAAGCTCTGTATGTGCTTGAATTCGATTAAAATTGCAACACATTTAGCTTTTGGCTTGCAGTTTGCATTTCACACTGTTCTTTGAGTGTGTCTTGAAAAACTCTGCAAATTGAACTTTTTCGAAAGAAAACAATCGTCAGAACTGTTTCAACACTCCTCGATCAGTATGTTTGTTGTCTTGCACATAACCACATTCAGTTCAGATAGAAAGGGAGACCCCCAAAAGTGTACATGACGTCGCTTGTATGCGTCTATGCAATGCTGGCAGGTTGAGGGTAGTTTCTCTTAACGTCAAGTAATACTTCAACATTGAACAATTTTTTGGAAGAAAATGCTATTTCAAATAAAAGAGCTTCACCAAACTCACGCTTTCTCGTTTTGCACATTTCATCTCCCTTTTGTCTTCGTAATGTTCGTATTGTTCACTGTTTACAGATTTTAGCGAATAGTAGCTAAATTCATGCCAACCCACTTCCCTGAAGAGTTCAGTTAATTATGTGATATTCTTTTCAAATAGTGTCCCACATTTAAGTCTCTTCTGTCAAAAATCTGCAGTTGCGTCGCTCGTTTTTATCAGTAGCCAATTACTTTTTTTAGATGCTTAAATATTCTCTTTAAATCCTTACAGCTCTTGTAGCACCTTATCTGGCTGACCATCGTGTGGCCAACACAGTTGCCTGGGCAATCTATAAGTGTTTCCGAATCCAACGAAAGACTATTCACTAGTGACAAGCATCAAAACACCAAGCTGTCAGTCCTTGACACTGTGATTGAATTATGCTGACAATGAGCTTGCTAGTGCAAACCTAAAATCGTATTTAAACACTAAAAATACTGTATATTAGAGAAGATGGGGGGGGGGGTAAATGTTGGGGGAGAGAAACTGTAACAATGAGCAAGCTATTAACCATGAGCTGAAAGGTTGCAATGATGGTACTACAAACTGCAGGTAGAACTAGGGCCATTGCATAACCAAGATTATCTTTATAATCTTTGTGCATGGGAGAAGGTTACCTAATAACTGCCTTAAAAATGTTACTGGTACAATTAGAGTAAACTGACAGAAAAGCGGGCAGAGTTCTATTGCAAATGAGTCTAATGACCTACAAGGTGATACTAACCCATGGCCCTTGTATCATCAGCCCCAAAACCCTGAGTAGCGTTCACTGTAAAAGCAACCTAAAATCAAGCCTCAGTTTACCGAAAACATTGCAAGGAAAAAAGGGGCAAAGGAGAATAACTAGTTGAGAAAGAATACAACCAAATCAACTCCACATGTCCTAGGTATGGTACAAAGATCTTTCAGTTTCATTGATAGTAAAGCTGCCATTTTGGTAGAAATAGGTATTAGTATGATGTACCAATGCAGAACAAACTAACAGATTATGCATCACTGATTCAGCTCTCTTTATAGGACTTAGTTTACAAAGAGTCAATGTATTATACAAAATTGCTTTAAAAGATTGGTTGCACTATCTTTATAAGCGACTGTATAGTATCTTACATACCACTTGTATGCATGTATGTTGCCACTTGATATGCAAATTTCATGCCATGCTCACTGTTTGGGTACTTTAACATGGTAGCATATGAATTCTTTAAACTGCCTTAAAGCAGCCTTGTTAGCTACATAGATATAATCTCAACCTTCTGGTCTGCACTGATATGCCCACAAAAGGCAAAACGTTATTATCTGCAGATAAAGTATTTAGTTTGAAAACTTATGTTGGGTTGAGAACTCCATGCTCCATTCAGACACACTATGCTGGCATTACCGGTATATTCCAATGCACTGATGGCAGTTTCAAATCAAAACCAACTTGGAAAAAGTAGTAAGGTCAGTTATGATCTCTTCTTGTATTAAAGGGCATATTGGTGAATATAAGAGAAACATCAAACACAATTCGGCACAAGTTCAGATGTAGGCTCATGCATAAGAATCTGCTCTAATGTTTGCCCATAAATATTTTGGTATGAAGTAACTGAATTCAATGTAAAGGATTTTCAGGCTTTACTTACATGCTAAACTATTTAACACCGGAAATTTGAACTTTACATAAAGCATGAAAAATAATGCAGAACTCATACAATGACTTCTGATACAAAGTCCTTAGTGTATGGTCAATCACTTAAGATCTTCAAAATAATATGTAGAAAATGTTTCCAATGATAGTGCACATGATTCTTTCAATTATTAATACATAATCAACGTAACCTAGGCGTGGCTAGCCTCTGAACCTCAACCACTTGCACCACTCAAAAATTCAGCACTTTTGTCTTGGGCTGGAAGGATATGTAACTGCCTTGTGAATAATTCATAGTTCCATTATGCAACTTAGTTTGCCGCCTGCTTGGTTACTGTTGCTACTTCCCGCAAGCTTTCTGAAAACTTCGAAAATGGGCGACTCATTGCTGAGCGTTCCTGAAAACATTTCTGTTAGTTATTTACCGGACGTCGATAGAATATAACAGAAAGCCAAGGATAAGGAACTAAATTAATTTTCACAAGGCTGCATACATGTTTTAAAAGTTTGTAGTAGCCGATCTCACTCGGTGTTGGCCATTAATGAGAAAAAGCGAGAGACCACATTCGCTTTCATTTGAGATACATATCCTGGAATTTTTTCTTGAAATAAGAAGATGATTGCATAGCACTACGCCGAAAGCACATATATTTTGCGTAGGTTGAAGGGCAACAGATGATTACAGGATCAAACTTTTGGGGCTTTGTGGTCTATACACAAACGGATATGTTAGTTCAATGAAATTATCCCGATCTGCAATACATGAAGGATGTTTCTATAAAATTGTCTGTATTTTGCAGAGACCCTGTGAAACCATTCTTAGCAAGAAAGAAAGAAAATAGCAGTGGTGTAGCTGATGGGTGGCAATACGGGAATTGCCCCCAATGGAAACCCACCCAAATAATGAGGGGTTGAAAAGCTTAGTGATGAGAAGCAAGCTCTCATAATTCCTTTTCCGTCTTTTCCCTGTGCACATTTCCATGTCAAGTATACTGTTTGTAAAACAACCGTAGGCTCTTTATATATGACAAAATTACGAAAAAACACACCCAATTTTTGGACCACATCCACCCCCCCTCCAGAATTTTTCTCCAACTACGCCACTAGAAAATGGGCAGTAACATAGGTATAAAGTAAAATATGTAGTGTCAAGCAACATTAACTTGTACTTTCCCCCGCAGGACTCATAAACAAATACTCAGAAACTCATAGTCAGAATTAGGCGTTTTCGTTCTTCAAAACAATTGGCTGTAATCATGCTCTGAAAATTGATCTGCGTCTCCTCTCACCCTAGAGAAAAACTCTTCTTGGCTCTGTCTATGGTTGTTTCTGCTGAAGTTCGAGTATTGCTAGAAGGATAAGATCTTATATATATTACAAATGTGTTAAGTATATCATTCTCTTAGCTTCACTCGTCATTTATCGTCGTCAAGGACTGAAGGTGCTTTGGTGGCGTTGATAGCTCGCTCTCGTTTCGTCCTAATTTTTTTAATACAACTCCCGTCGGCTGGTATAGGACAGAGTATTCCTCCGTAGGTCCTTTTTCACCAACGAAATGCTAAGTGTTACAGATGAAAAGATATACATGAAGGTAATACAGGCATTTATAAAAAAATTGGGAGGGAATGTTGACCCCCCTCCTTCCGAAACAATTGGTGCCCAGGGAAAGTAAGGTGGTCAATTAAGACCCATTTGTCTTGGGAAGATATGAACAAAAATGCACGAAATAAATCTAATAACTACGAACATTAACGTGATCATTCTTCATTTTGATGACGGAATAGGGTAAGTGTTATGGACTTGCAACATCATGACACATTTATAATTACTGCTAAATTGTGAGCACAACCTGTAGCAGATTAACTGAAAATCGAGTATACTATGTATATGTGAGAATTCATCAAGAAAGAAAATAAGCTTTCAAACGCACTTATACGTATTTATGCTTGTTTATCCTGTTCACGTTGAGCTGCTGATGAGATCGACCACACGCTTTAATCCATCGTAAACACCACTCTAAATTTGATTTTGGCTTAGGAAAGGGCAAAAAGTAAGCTCCATTAAACGTATGTGAATATCAATCATCAGCGTTGCACATACCCCATACACAACGTTTCCTCATAGCGAAATATAAACATTTGTACGCAAAGTTGTCGAAGATCAGCAGCTTGCGAAAGGCTTAGTTTGAGGGACATCGAAACTCGAGCTTCGCGGGGTTTTTTGGCGGAATAAATAGCCAGCGGTGATTGGCGGAAAGGCTGATTCTTATTAGCATAATGGAAGCATGAATTGTCTGGCTTCCTAGCGGTTTAGGGCTTTCGGAGCGAATCACCAAAATTGTCCAATCAACTGTCACTATTTCATAAACATAGCATTTTGTATTAAAATAGCATAAAAGAATTAGCTACAGAGGTTAAATTGTTGACCTCCACAACATGATAAGTGCTACATTCTCTAAATACCAATTTGAGCGTCTTTGAAATAGCATCCTGACCTTAAATATTTTCTTCTCGGGTTGTTTCTAAAGGAAGATGTTATCGTTTTTTCTTATGCAGCTTGTCCATTGCAATCACGAATTGTCATTCATTTTTTCGCTTTTGGAACGGTGTTCTCACATGAAACGGTACTCTGCCTGCTGCCTCTGAGACTTCGTGTAGGTCAACAGATATATTTCATAGCAATGAAAAAGAATCGTAGCCATGATCACTTCGAAAGTTTGTTTATAAGCAAGTCTGGTTAGTCAGTAACGGAGTATAGTAGGCTAAAAAGTTATCTTGCGACTCATATTTGGCTATTGATTGATTGATCGATATAGTAATTTTGATTAATCGATATAGGGGTATTGTTTTATCGGTGTAATGGTTGTGATCAATCGATATAGCGGTTGTTATAATACGAATAAGAGTATTGAGTCATAGAATGGAAACAGTCGTAATCCTCTCTAGATGTGGGTACCTTAAAAATGCACACGCATTCAACGAGGAGCTGAAACGAAAAATACCAACGTTACCATTTGTAGTCATCAACTATCTTTTGTATCAAATCAACTCGACCAGGATTCCAGCTACATGCGATCAATTGAGACAAAGATTATATTCTACGATAAATAATAACTATGATGATTAATACAAGTGCGTTTACCGGTTGGTTTATTCATAACATTACACATGTTTTGATCGTCACTTTACCCTCGAATATCACAGGTCTGTTTGGACAGACTTCTGTTTCACAGCGTTGAGTCCGTGAGACACCGCCTACTGAAACTAAAAACGCAATGGTAAATCTCTAATTTCTATCAGCTTTCCGCTGACCAGTATCACAGGAGACCAATGCAGTGACACTAGCCATCACCCGCCTACCCAACAACAATCTGATGGGCCCCATCACTGTTTAGATGCATCAATATTCCCTGTGGTCTTTTGTGAGATAATTGATGTCTAGAGGAAGGGGTTGACTATCTAAAATTGCACAATATCAGATAAAAGGTAAGTAAGAAGCCTGTAGTAACCTTCCTTGCGATTGGTTAACATGGAAACGAGGCAAAGACGGGAGTTTTGAAGGGGAATATGACTTCTCGGTGGGAATTGTTTATTTTGGAGCGTAACCGTAGCTTTCTTCAGATGGACCTGTTACCCAAGGTTTTGTCCTTTCTGCTATTTCAAGAACTTAGATAAAAATGTCTACATCGTCTGGAAAAGATTTCGTGTTTGAGGAACCAGTGACATTGCCTCCCGGGGTACAAAATTTAGAGTTTGTCAAGAGGAATCATAGGCATTTCTGAGATCTAGCACTCGGCGGCATAATAGATGCAAGCATCATAGTTCCACGATTCGGTTAGCTTTATCATTTTGATAGGCTATCTAAGATTCTTAAAATAATCTGACCGTATAATATTCTCCATTATTTGTATCCTACAAGATTAGTGCAGGGACCATGTTAATTAAGGGGGGTGGGTGGGGTAGGTTGTACTTCAACTTTGTCTGCCCGAATTTTTTATCTCAAATATTCCGGTGTATTTGAAGTTTTAATTTGCATTTTTCTTTTTCCCAGAAATAGAATTTTTAAACAATAACACGAGAGGTAGTTTTAGAACTTGGGCATGACAACCTTTTTATCTGTACCACTGCAGAACCCGAGGTAATTTTTCTAAGCTCCAATGAATGTGACGAACACGTACGGTAGTGGAGTGATGGGAGTGGTCTTAAGAGAGATCACACAGTTGATGGGGGCGAGGGGATCGATTACAGCCCTGATTTTAGAATCGGTTCTGGAATAGTCTCAGTTGAAGTTTCTCATCTGCCTCCTTCTTCATGCTCTCCGTGCCCTTCCCAATCTTCTGCGAAGTCACAGCTGGTTGCTTTTTGTGAAGAGTCCTTTGCCCTGCAAATTACGGGAGACACTGTTACTCGCCGCTAATTACCGAAGAGACTGCTTGCAGATACTCATTTTATCTACTGCAATCCCAGATATGAATGTCACCCCCGTTTTTGTCTCATTTCCATGTTAAGCAATCACGAGGAAGCCTACTATAGGCTTACGTTCGGTCATTAGCCGCGAGTGGACAAATTAGACTCGAAATAGATACATAGCGAAAGCAAAACTAGTCCGAACTCAAGTTAACTTAGATCAATCCTAATGTCTGTATTTTCTAAGAACAATTGAGTTACAAAAGGGAATTACTAATTACGTAAAGGAAACAGCTAATATGATAAAACGAAAACGAACTGATGAATATGATATAATTAACACTGGATTAACAAAAATAACCAAGAACGCGCTTACTCTCCAAGTTTATTCCACGCGCGGAGTACAATCTTGAGCTTAGTACAGTTTATTTATAAAACGGTAAATGATTACAAAACGTTTTACTAGTAGAGAGACCGTGAACGTTGGAAAACTTAAAACTACTTGTACTCTTAGATTTCCGTGTATCGTTCGATAAACATGGCCAGTAAATGACAATCTACTCACTTTCTAAATATCAGAAGGAAATAAAATTCACTTTTCTTCATGCATCACTTATCACCGTGTGCCTATAAGGAATGCAGGAGAGACGACCAAAGTAGCTGCAATGGATGGTCAAGGTAAGTAGCATTTAGCTGCACCATGGTATGCATCCTATTTAAATCGATGCTCAGGATAGTAATCTTATAATCAACTGGCTTCATAAACCATGGATTTTAAGCATGCCGTAATCCAGGGCTGTGTCCAAACCCGAACATTTTTCACTACCTTAAAATTTCTGTCAATCGCCATTTTCTTGTAAATCATTCTTCTTTTACTTTTTGTCATCTATTCTTCAGTTTACTTTTTCTTTCTACTTCTTTTAAATCAACTCAATACCTTGAAGTGGCAACCCTGCCTTGCATTGAGTGAAGGATTTAAAAAAAGTTACAATGAAAACCATGCATGTAGACGTAGACAAGGGAGTGTGCACCAAGTCCCGTATGACGGAAGAGATCTATGTTTGTGGCTTATTCGACGATTCTGTGCTGGTCACTACTGATACAGACTGCCTCAAGGAAATTGTAGAGAGATTCGATATCATTGCAAGCCGTTGATTGAGGCCTCTTCGAAGACAGAGCGTGTCCTGGATCAATGATTCATAAGCTTGGGGCATCCTAGGATCTGGTGGTTTGACTCAGAGTCAATCTGCTACGAGGTGCTACTCACTAGCGACTGTGAAATCGGCAGGTCAAAAAAAAGGTGACATTGCGGTCTTGTCTGCATTACTCTATTCTATTTTTTTACCATCAACCAAGTCATAGATGTATGGGAGACAGTACCACGTATGCGCAAACCAGTTGTGCCGATCATCTTTTGCAATCCTACCGTAAAACGGCAGGTTTAGAGAGGACAAAAATGTTTTTAAAGTAATGTGGTATCCAGATGCAGATTTGTACTCTCACTCTCACAGTATCCTTTTAATTTAATTCTTTTGTCACTATTTTTGTTGAAGACATGCAGTCTGGCCACCGTCATTACTCTATTTCACTGAGTGGATGTCTTTATCCAAGCACCGTACACAAAAGGTCAAGACTTGGACTTTTCATTTGGAGGCTACACTCACTTCATTGAAAACATGTAAAACGGTACAAATCGACAAAAAGGAGAGGGATTAAGAAAATGGTTACTCTTGGACTAGTTTAGCAATACCTTGATAGATTTTTGTTTTTTTCTCTGCATAAACCTCAGGAATATGTACCAATATGACGTGATCACTATCATCTTGTGCAGGACATGGGTGTAAATTCGATCTATTTTCTTTGTGTATATTGAGACTTGTCGCTGTAATCAGCTCTGAATATGAGGCATGGCATCTAAAGAATTCTATCTTGACCACATTTTCCCCTTACCTACTTCCGACAAGGAATCAATTTTCCTGAGGGAGCTAGACACTTAATCCTCAAGGAATTTGCAAAGCGGTATTACTTTTGCCATTGTTATGATACACTTTCTGAAAGAGTCAGTCAAAACTATTCTTATCCTGTGAATTTTCGGCGAGCATGTAGGTTATTTTTAGGTCAGTGGATATCCATGATAAATGACAGCACAAGTATTGTAATATCGACCATACTTGACGCCACGCACATATGTGGCTGTTTGAGGGTAGTGGATGCATCCTTACCTCTACTTTCACGACTAATTGTGTGCTTTAAAGTAGCATATAAGAAGGCCGATTGGCTATATCTGTCATATTTTCCCGTGACATTGGACTCATTGAACATGATTCGAAGATACGAAACATTAAGGCATGTGTCCTCTAGCACTGGGACGAGCTGCAGCTACCAACCGGGTCGATAGGTGGTTGGTCGTCGAACGGCCCCAAGATATATGGATTACGCACGAATTACGTGACCATTCCCAGACCGCAGCGGTCCTGTTCCTCTCGAAAATCAAATAAAACTCCGTTTGCAGCAACCTACGTTACTGCTAGTACAGCTCTGCTAAACTTGACAACTATAGCCTTGTAGTAGAGCATTGGATGAAGAGAAGGCGACGATAGTAAACGCAGACAGAAAATTAGGAGTGAGACCCTGTCAGGCTGCTGGATTTCAACAACAGACGCTTCTCTGGCGGTTCCTGCAACTGAGTTGATGTCAGATGTATTGCTACGCTCTTCTCTGGTCACAAATCCCAGGGCTTAGTGACAGGTCCTGACAATTGGGCAACCAAGGCATTCTATATTACTGTAGAGGTATGAGAGAGGACACTCCATCATTGCCGTAAAAAGCGTCAAGCCAACGCGTGAAACAGCAGTAATGAACTAATGCTCCTTTGTCTGAGAGCATGGTCCTAAAGATTGCTTTTATCGGTAGGAGGGGTCATCGTGCCTCACTGGTCAGCTACCATCTGCCTTAATCTATCGAAAAAGGGAAGAAATAACAAGGATTGATATGAGGTCAACATTTTAGAATGTTGCTGCCCACTTTGCATGCAAGCAAGCAACGTACACAATTGCTGCCGAGGAGTTAGGGCAAAAGCTTAACAAACAACAAGTAGGTGCGCAAACAGCTACTGGTTTCAACTGAGTACTAGCCATTCAAGACACATCTAACTCTGGAAGTATCACAGAGATGTTTGCAAGCATATGAGCGGCAACTAGTTAAACAGCAAAATGACAGCTCTATTGTAGACAAAAGACGGGGAAATTATTACCGACAAGAAATTGCAACTGAAGAAGTGGAATGAACAATAACTGAAGGATTATTCTAACAACAACACAGTGTCACAAGACGCGATCAATCAAATGGCGCGAGTGCCTGTGATGGCAGAACTTGATGTCTTGCCAACATACGATTTGGAGAAATCACTTGATAGTGTTCTCCACTGTCAAAGCACCAGAGTATGATAGCATTACTCTGGAGATATTGAGGCAAGAAGAACCCCTGATCCTGCTGTCACACCTTAATGAACTACTTTGTCTCTGTTGGGTTCCCAAAGACATCCATGATTCGAACAAAGGAAGGACAAAAGGAGATAGAAGTGATTGCATCAACTACATCATTGTTGAGCATTAGTGAGCACGTCTACCAAAACACTATCTACACCGGGCTTCAGAAGTGTGCTTAGCACATGTCTCATGAATCGCAATGCCATTCTAGAGCCAGCAAACCAATAATAGACATGGTCTCTTCCTAAAAGGAACTTCAATAAAATTTGCGTGGGCAACAGAGACCCCATTGTATCTGACGTTTGTAGAAGTCACAAAGCATTAGACTTAATCAATAAAAGTGGTCTATTCAAACTGCTAAAATAATAAAATGCCCCCCTCCCCCTGACAGGCTGCTCAGTCTGGTCAGTTCTTTTCATCACAATATGCTGGTAAGAGTAAGCTTTGAAGTGGAAACATCCGTGCCCATTAAGATCAACACTGGTGTCAAACAGGGATGTGTCCTTGCTCACACCATGTTGGTATATTTCTTTTTCTGCGCCTCTTACATGACTTTATGATTCTACAGCAGGAATTCACCGTCACAGCAGATCTTACAGAGAGCAATTTAGTCCCGTAAAACTACGTGAGAAAACAAAAGTGAGGGGCATTCTGATCAAGGAAATGCTTTTGGTTTATGCTGCTACTCTAGTTCTACAGTTCACAACAAGGCCAGGAGGAACTATAGACAAATTGGCTCGAGTTTGCACAGATTTTAATTTAACCTCTCAGTGTCAAAAAGTCATGGCATAGCATACCATTGATCCACCATTCATACCCAAGAATGACACACCTCTTCAAGTCGTCGACAAGCTCAAATACCTGAGATCAACCATCACCGGCAATCTGTCTAAGGTGATCTTAATGTAAGATCATTGAAAAATTGGACATGGCATGATGGTTTCGGCTGTAATCTCCAGCTACAACGTACGCCATACTTAATGATTCTATAAATTTGCCAACCCCTAACCTTCACATCAATGCTTTTGCGCATGTCGTAGATGGAATGTATTGTTCAATGTAACCATCTAGTCGATTTCTTTTTTTTTGCCACAGAATTGACCGAATCGGAAAAACCAGCTGATGAAATCGGGACAGAAATAGAAATCAATGACAGCAATGAGAACAGACCTCAAGACAGGGATGAAAATCATGAGAGTTATAAAAGCGACAAAGAGGGAGATCGCATGGACCTAGTAGATAACGGTAAGTGGTTTGTTTGATTTACTGCCTGTATCACATGTTTTTATATATTTTCTGCTTCTGTTTTGTTTTCTTATAATTCCTTTCTGCTATATCAGGTTTGAAGCAATTGGTTTAACAGTTTTCTCGCGATCGTTGCCTTTGAAAAATATCATGGATGGAAAACAGCGTATCGAGAGAGTTGTGCAATTAGTTATCTGCAGCTTTCCATTGATAACAATGTGGCAACTGATGAGAATAGTTTCGGTACATATATCTTTAAAAGATAAGAAAGGGAAATTATGATGTTGGGTTATGAAGGTAATGCGGAGGGAAAGTGTGACGTCACGATTTTGAAAATGTTTAAATTATGGAAAAATTTTTCAACTTTGATGTTACCCTATCAGTAAGAACGCCAGTGGCCAAAATTAGTAGTGTTGCCAACACCGAGATATCAGCTGTAAAAGTTTCAAATCTCTCTAACAAAACCTTATTATTTGATGCTGGTTACTAACGTAAGGAACCAGGGGATATTAACAGAGTTTTGACCAGAGATTTTTGAAATTCAAACGCATTCAAATTCATTCAGGTCTGGTATTTGGGAAACAGCCTATTTCAGGGTTGCCTTTAGATATATGGGGTCAAATCTTACTCTTTCCAAAACTTTTGTTTTGTGACGTCATCACTTTCCCTCCGCATAGACGTGCTCCAGAGTTTTAACTATACATTTGTGACCTTCGCTTAAGGGCCATAGCGAGTCTAGCTTGAACGTTTTCAGTTCGATCGTTAAGGAAGAATACATCAATAGCCTTTTTTGTGAGCAAGGAGACAAATTATATCAAAGTTTTTAGTTTAACATACTGTTTATATTATTTTCAGGTAAAGGAGATGATGAACAAGTGGATTCCAATATTGATGATGCAAACAGACGACTCATTCACCGGTGTGGGTATTACTGCAGCCGATGTTATCGTAATCACAAAACCATGGTGTTACAAAGTGAGATGTTACGGTGGGAAGAGAGTGTGCTATGATTATCCACGGTGCCATCATGATCCATACTGCCACACATTATCCGGGAATATCTTTTGCTTTGGACAAAAGGACTTGTTTAATAACTCGCCATTGCTTCACGGCAGAACGTCGCTGTTACGGAAGCTACAAATAAAAGTATTATCGCCTTTGCTATTATTGTAGACGACTGTTGTCGACGAGGTTAATGGTAAAAAACAGCAGATTTGAATCAAGAGTATAGACGTAGATTTCTTTGCACTAATAGGAAGGGACATTCTATTGAAGATTTGCTGAGTTGCTAAACTTCATGATAGCATAAAAAACGCGTGCTATCGCATTGAGAACTGTCCGATTTAATCCCACGCAGGAGATACAATACCTCTGTGTAAGTGCCAAAATATTATCCAAACTGAAATATTGTAACTTTATTGTGGTATAATATATGCAGCAGGATGGAAAATAATTAAAGATAATTTAGTTTGTTACAAAGAAAGTGTTTAGTAGTTTCTGAGTTGTGGCCTTTGTGAAGAGTTTCAATCTTGTATCTATTTTCGAAGCATTGAAGCAGAAGATGACTTTCCTTGGTGTCAGTATCAGGAAGAGAACATAGAGAATGACCTTGTTCTGGAAGTAGTCCGGGAAGGAGTGAGTATTGAATGCGACGCCTATGACTATTCTTACGATAATCACTTTTAACCTGAGGGTCAGAGTTTAACAGAGTACATGACTTTCGAAATTCATTACTAACTCTGATAGTCTATAGCTCATTTTGAAAAAAATTCATGGGGGCTTCCGCCACCTCTTTTGTACCGCGAGGTGTCCGACACAGGCATGGGAATAGTATGCTGAAGACGCCTACTACGTTGTAGCAACCGATGCATTGTATTACCATAATAAACTTTAAGCAGCTCTTAATTTATAGTCTATCAAGTACATACGTACGGCCTTCACACCAAGAGAGGCAAATCTTGAACTTGCCCAACATTTTGAGCGTCATTGTCGATGATAACTATATTTTAATTGACAAACCAGTATCCGGTAACAGAAATGGGCGTAGAAGTAAGGGAAAATAATACTTTCGTGTTGCAGGAATATCATATCGCAAGTATTAACAATCTGTCAATAGATAAAGTAATACAATGATTACTGTATGATTTACAATACATTGACTGAAACATTCAAATAGCTCTCTTATAGAGATAACAAGAGAGGGCTGACAGACTTCATAAATGTATGAAGATATTGACTGTTGAAAATACAACCTACATGGATTCTAGTACGTCCTGATATTGTGGAAGTGCACTACGATCAAGGTAGGACCACATTACGGTTTTGCCTCCCCAGCCCCCTTCAATCAATATCAACTAACTCACTGCCTACTGAGGTCAGGCACAGTCTACTTGTGGTAAACATGCACCACAGTACAACCGGTCGCAAGGCCAGGTGGTTAGCGAATTGTTAAAGAAGAGAAAGCCAAGAGAATTCCAGGAATTCAACGAAGATCTTTCCAAGAATTCTAATATAGTCACATATACTTCCTTATAAGGACTTGATAAAATATATATTTAGAAAAAAAAATCGAGCTCCTCCAATGTACCATTCACCCGCGTCACCGACAGTGTAGAGCACTCTAACAGGCAAACATTAACGTAGACGCTTTCCTAAGTCTCCACATTTTCATGGAGTGTGCCATGTTCGTAGATAATCTCCAGGATTTGCACAAGTTCTAAATCAAGCTCCAGAAGGATTCCAGGGCCTCCCGGATGACGAGAAGTGGTGACCCTGTAACGGCGGTAAAATGCCACGTAGTTAACCACAACGTGGCCGAGAAAGCTTAAGAAATGTGTTGTCCAGGGTCGATACGTTGATCTTGCGAACTCCTTTACAAGGAGGGGAGTTAAACAATGCTTCACCCGAGATGGATAGGACGAAAAGTCAAGGTTGGGGTCTCTGTGAATTCGGATGACCTCGTGCAGTTAAAATCCGTGAAGGACGGTAAATGCATCCTAGTTTAATGAAGTCGGATCAGACTCCGCTAGTTACCTGCAAGCTGATAGTCATGCTGTTGTCATCAACGAATTCGATGACGAAGCAAATTAAACTACGAAGTGATGCAAATCACAAGGGGTTGTTGACGTTATTGGAGGTGGGATGATGAGGGAAATGGGCGAGGCAATAGAATAATAGAGTTATGCATAGAGAACTAGTTACTTACAAAGCAACACTAAATATACGTGGGTTTAGCAAGATGAACCGAAATTATTATATTATCAACATTTATCACCAGCGAACGATCCCGAAACGGTCACGAACTCACCGGCTTTACAAACGTTTGATGTCGTATCAGACCACAAATCCGTAGTCACAAGTTTCAAATGGTTTCTAAAGAGTGTTTAAAAATCCACAACAAAAAAGAGAAAATAGTTACGTTGAGAACCATCCAAGATAGTCACATATTGTTAGGAAAGATTTTAAAACGGGCTCATTGAAAGCATGAGAGCCGCAAAATCACAAGTTACTCTACATTAGGGTATAGATTAGGACTATCAAAACTCATTAGAGAAATACATATTTTAATGAAAACTCCGAAGCTGGATCACCACAATGGATAATTATACCTTCAGATTAAAGTTACATAGCGAAGCGACAAAAAAAACTACAATCTTGATCCTTTCAATGATAATAGGGACGTCAAAAGAGATTGATCAATACGTGTATACAGCCTCTATTGATGATCAATAGGCCTTCTGATCGGGCAAACAGCAAACTTTTTAAAATACTGGAACGATCATAGCTAGAAACTATGGGGCAATCACTACTAACAACAAAAAATGGTAATTACACTGGCAATATACGGTAACTCTGACAACAAGGAGTTAGGCGAGGGTATATTATATTTCTTCATTTATAATTGCAACTGGGAAATGATTCTGTGCTTAACAGAGAGGACTATGAAGAAGCTATCAATGAAAACTGCGTACAGATTACCAAGCTTCGGTATGCCAATAATAATGAATTTAACGCATCACCAAATTAGAGTCATTTAAAGCTCTTTGATTTTTGTCACAGTTCAATCCAGAAATACGCTACATAATGCAAATGCACGGCAATCCCAAAGTCGATCTCAGAAGCACGATGACAACTTAAACAGACAAACCAGTGTCCTTATATAACTTGAGTAACTTAGTTCATCCTCTTGAAGCTATAAACGAGAGATTAGCAGACACAATACCTTAGCAAATAATGTCTTAATATAGTATAAAAATTGAGAACTGTCCATCCAAGAAAGATGAGCCTCTTGGAATGCAATTACCTGGCCAACTTTTATGGATGGCTATGAGTCCCGGGACATTCCCCGAACCGAGAAGATCAACTCATTTTATGCATTCATTAAACAGGAAGAGGTTCCAACGATAAGGTTATCATGCGATTTCATCAAAAATTGCTTTTTTGCTAATTAGATACACTTGAGTTCATAAAACATGTTTCCCGGCCAAGGCATACAAAAAAGGAAACCGAGGATTTATGTCTCAGGGAAAACACCTTTGAAAAGAGAATGTAGCCGTGGAAGGCATAATAATGAAAAAGGATATCAATCAGCGATTGCAATTTCGCATAACACCTGCTAGAGATTGATCAAACTAACTCATTATAGTGCCATATCTCTTAAAACGTCGACGATCATACTGCAACATCATCTTTCTCCCATACAACCTACCTTATACTGCAGCGGCACTGTTGACTCAAAGGGCATCACTCGGCAACTTGTCAAGGTATTTGGATCTCTCTCATTCACTTTTTCGCCTACCTTCAATGCTTGCCATACCCTCTATACTTTCCGTACCGATCTTGAAACAAATGTGTCAAGATTATCTATCAACCAGCACTCTCCTTTACTTTTTTGTGGTATACTTTATGATTGCAGTCTTAAAACAACTGTGTACAAACCTGACCTACTTTGTACATAATGCAGCAGATGCTACCTTCTTTCAAAGTTTGAAATTTTACCGAAAAGGGTGTTTATATTTCTTAGAAGCGGGGTATTGCATCTTTTATAATATAAAGCAGCCGAAAAATAGGTTGAAAATAAATAATAAAGCTTAAAGAATCTCACTGACTTAATTGATCTTTGATCAAATTCCACTATAACGCATAAATAACTCTCTTACAAAAATACATTGTGTCTTGGATTTGCCATGCCCTTTTGTTCTTCCTATTGAAATGTACGAGCGATAACTAGAAATGAAGAGCAAAGATCTGCCTGAAATATAATTCTGGTCTTCCTATTGGCAGTCAGACCTTTTACTCGTTCCATAGCCGCCTCAGCCGGAGTCTGGGTCAGAATGTTCTACTGCGCCACATCGTTTTCTTTCCTGACGTGGCATTCGTTCTTTTCCTTGCACTCGTGCTTGTGGTATTCTTCACCATAACTGTTGGGTGCAAGGTTTCCCCAGCCTCTCTGCTTATCAGGAGGTACTATGAGGGTTTCCAGCGACGAGTACCATGACTTCTTTCAGTAAATGAGTGCAAAACTGACACGAAGCGTTGACGCAGGCCACTGTGCCACTGGGGGACATTCTCTTACGACTTAAGAAGAAGCTTCATAACACTTCCATTGCACGAGGATCTACTTATTTCAAGGCAACCGCCAGCATTTCCACTAAAATGATAAAAAAGATAACATACAATGTGACTTATAAAAATCGCAAAGATTTCGATTTAAAAAAATCGAAACAAACCCCATAATTCCATTCTCATGAAGCTGGAAGACTTTGTACTCCTTTTTAGACATCCTTATGTTTATAGCTTCTTTCAGCTAATGAATAGAAGGTGCATCATATAAATGCTAACTGCTTAAAATTTCAAAAATTATGTGACCGAATGTAAGAAGATTTCTACAAAAAACTTAAACGTATTGTGATAAAAAAATCCGTAAATCTACTTTTAAGGAAAGAAATGGTAAAATAATGCCTAATACTACATGAAATAAAAGCCTGTCAGCAAAACCAAACCAAACCCAGCACGCAAAGCAAATATTCCTGCTCTTTAATTCAGAGGGTTTGAAATTCTACATCCTCTGCAATTGGGGATTCTCCAAGCCTCTTCGAAAGATTTGACCTCAGCTTCTAGCAAAATTATGAAAAGTGCGCAAAACATATCTCTAGACTGTTGATAGGAAGACTCTTAACTGTAAAAAATATAACCTATTAAATAAAACAAAAAGGAAACTCCATGTTTTGATACATTCAACTTCTAAGGACGACTACTCGATTGCAACAAGTGACGCTTGATGACATAAAGGATTGGCGCATACATTAACATAATTATGGTCCGTTTAACTAAACCCTTAAAGCTAAACAAGAACCCAAGATAAAAAGGTTCCCAAATGTTCACCTTGATTAGAAATTCCCTGACGCCGTAGGGTCATTTGGAATCACAGTTTAATCCCCTTGATTATCCCAGGATACCTCAAGTATAAAAAAGTTCATCTATTTTATTTCACTCAACTGTCCAGGAGTGTCTTTACGTGATCTTTACAGGTCTTAAAATACTTTCGCGTATCAATGGGAAATGTTCAAAAATATGGTTTTCTCACAGATTTGTAAGATTATTTTCCCGAAAATTTAACAACTATTGGAGCTCATTTGATGCAAAAGCTAAGAGTTATAAAGATATAAGTCGACGCAGGTTGCTTGGGGATAAAAATGGCAACAAAAGCCAAAGCATGGTCTGCTAAGTGTAAGGCAGTGGTCTGACAAGACACTTAACAAATCCTCATAAAAACCAAGTAACCCCACTCCCTGTCAATCAACCGAAAGCAAAGGAAGAACCAATCTAAAAGAGGACGGTTCGAGACAGCAATAACACCTTGTACCAATATAAGCGCAGACCAATATAGTCCCCGTGCTAGGCCAATATATTGCCCAATACTAAGTCTCATCTGCTGATATACTTTTAAAATGGCTAATCCGGAACTGTTAATAGTACATGTATTACAAGAAGATTATTAGTATTACTAGAGCTGTTCACGCATTCCTTGATGTGTTCATAGCCTGCAGCACCTAACAAGAGCGTTCTCCCCGCAAATCACTGTTCATGTAAAAAAGTCCCAAAGTTGCTATACAGGGGCGGATCCAGAATATCTCTACTAAAGCATAGCGGGTGTGGTCTGTAGGAATCATCAAGGGGAGAACCATGCCAACGAAATCTACCACAGTTCTAGAATAACGGAAATTCCTAACAAATCCCACAAAAGCTATTGGTGATAAGTGTAGGAAGGGTAGGTATCATGCAGGAATTGATAAACGATATCTTTTTATATGCTTCTGCAAGTGCAATGATTGTTGAAACACTTTCTGCTTCCACAGAAAGATTCCTCGTTCATAATAACGGCAGTAGTAATGTGTATAAGAGGTATAGAATTGTGTATAGTATTATACATATCTATCCAAATTAGATTTATAGATAAGTGATGTTCCGTTACAACGAGGATTGGAAGGAAACACACGTGCAGATGAAGAACAAAAGACATATACTGATGTTTTTCAGCATTCGGTACAGAGATCGAAGATTAGGTTGAGCAACTGCCTCTTAAGTCTAGAGCACTAGCCCTAAATAGATAGGCGAGGCTCCATCATAAAGAGGAACGTAAGGAAACACACGTGCAGATGAAGAACAAAAGACATATACTGATGTTTTTCAGCATTCGGTACAGAGATCGAAGATT
>JAAAKL020001924.1:5436-28338 GCA_010016065.2 Carybdea cf. marsupialis auct. non (Linnaeus, 1758)
GCCAAGGGTGTAGCAGAAAAGGCCTATATGAAACTTTGAAATTTTACGTTTGGGGGGCATGGCCCCCCACCCCCCCTCTGGATCCGCGCCTGTCATGATATGATTTCCGTTATCAAATACAGCGTGCAATATTGAAGAATGCACATCAAGCTTAATATTCTGACGCTTGTCGACTTAGTTGTTGCCATTGATGGTAGATATTTGTCACGTCTTGAGTCGTAGTCTTTTCGGAGTTACGTTTCGAGAGATACTTCTCCCATCTTCAGGCTGTTACATCGATACAGTGGAGAAGACCGATTTTTCCATTTGAGATCACTAGAATCAACCGACATTTTGCAGTGTTAGTAGTTGGTAATTTTTATAAGGACATCGAGTTATCAAAGTAAGGAGGCCGCCGTGTTATGATTTTTTTAAACGTTTCAGACCTGCTACTATCGCACCGAAAATAAGTCTGGAACGATTGTTTAAGGAAACTTACAAAAAAAAGGACGGTGCAGAAAACTAAATGAACTAAATTGTGTTTGCCATTGGTGAAGCATACCGAAAGTTTCTTCGGACGTCGTGATTACATAGAAACGTCTGGTGTTTTGTTTCAAACGAGGAAAAAAAGATCAGCCTATGCTCTCCCTTTCCTCACAGGAATAGCTAGCGCCTGATTTGTTAAAGAGAAGACCACCTAGTTACATAACTTTGATTGTATCCAGTCTATTAAATACACATAGTTGTGGCTATTGCCCTGCACGTCTATGTTTTCTTTAGTAGCGTGCAATCCCATCCGATGAATTTTCAAGAGAGTTCTCAATTATATCACGCGCGCTTTACTGTATTAAACTGTTCACAGAAATGTGATTGCTAAGAAATACTTTCATATCTAGATATTTTTTACTCTTGTGACATTTCTTTTATTATGCTACAGGAAATATGACAAACAGGCAAGCGTTCTGCAACTCTTCTTTACTCAAAATTACGTAAACTCCAAACAGAGCACATTAATCTGCATCAAAATCTTTCCATATGACGTTAGATAAATAATGACATTACCATCTCAAAGAAGAGGACGGTTTTAAAATGGTCTCCAGCAGAAAAGATGTCGTTTAGGAACAGTTCTAATGACTGTGAGCTTAACCCTTCCATTGGACCCTTAAACCTAATTAGCAACTCTCGTCATTAGCTGCGACGTGACATAGCTCTATGCCGTAAGCTGTACTCGTTATCTCAAGCAATTATTGCCCAACAGCTCATTCTCGCGATAGTTTAAGGAGATTATTGTCATGGTCACTCAGCAGAGCATAGCAGCTGTGGCGCCAATGGCTGTAAATGGATGCCCCGACTGTTCTTTATTTATTTTTCAGCCTCTTTGATGGTTTTACTGTTTAACTATGGTAGTATAAAAATATTCTGCTGATCAAGGGTCTCGGGTTGAGAGGCTGCCTATAGATGTAATTTCCCGTCGCCCAACTGATGTATGCACAAACAGCTTATAATTTCGAAAATATTTTGCTACAATTGTGCTTTAACTTGCCGAAATACTGGAATTGCAATTAAAAAAACTTTGGCAGTTGCCTGTCGTGTAAATATTCAAAAATCCCTGGTTTTCACCAGCAATTCTAATCGTGACACTAGAAATTGTTGAAGAAACATAGGTGATCTTTGCCCTTCTGAAAAGGGATTACTAATCTATCCACAGTCCACTGTTTTCCATATAAACTACCATGGAGTGTAGTTGCCACGTCTCTCTGATCGCTCTAGCAAGGCAGGAAGTCGTTGAAGGAAGTCCTGATGAACGATATTTTCGTGAGCGTTCGTCGTATTAGGTGCTTTTAATTCATCCGCTCGAATGGGGATTTCTCAGCTGTTTTGCCCCTTCTGAACCGACGTACCTTTTCCATGTAGTGCTACTTAACCTAATTGGCTACAACGTTGTAGACTTTCGTAAACAACGCATCAAATAGGAAGACTGGACTTGGAACGCTTCCATTTAGGCAGCAGGGGTTTCATAGTTTCACTTCTGGTTTACGTGAGCACCCTAGTCACGCGCATGTTGGTTCTGACCTGTAACCGCACGTTAACCCGAAGTTTGCTGCTGTACCCACTCTCCATAACCTTTCAGCGCATTTACAGTTACTACTGTCAGCTGTAAAATTCCTAAGAAAGCAGGTTTGATAGTGTTTAAGGACTTGATTTTTGTTAAGGAGTGCAGAGCTTTCCCCGAAGGAGGTTCATTTAGCATCCTATTCCCACTACAAGCGGATAACCCTTGTGTTAACTAGGGATCAACGGATGTTAATTATGCCACTCAGGAACAGGTATTCGTTCAGGTAATTTGTTTCTTGCATTGTTGCTTATTAAACTAATCAACAAATTCAGTGCTTTCATTTGATTAAAGTTTTTGTAGTTGTGATGAGTATGGAAAATGAAAGAAAAGACACCCAAACCTATGACTCATGTCTGGATCTTCTTCGCGATCAGAATTTCAAAATCTTGCCAATAGTTGTTACTTGCAGTTACATCCTTTCAACATAAAAATACAAGTTTTGGATAGAAAATCTGTAATCGTTTTATTGCTGTTAGGGTTTTCTAAGTATGTCCAGATCGCTTGAGATTCTCTGTATCACTGTGATTGTGGTGATGAAAATAGTTCGTCTCAAAGGTTACAAGGCAGAATTAAACATTGTGTGCCGGTAGGACTCAAGAATACAGGTCGTGCGATCTACGAATAATCTCAATTCTAGTAAAGCTGGGTTTGTGTTTCCTGAATTGACCAAGAAATCGTTTAGTATTTACTGCCGAACCGGCCAGAACTGAGATCTCTTGAAGTGAAGTCATTCGATGTTGTATTGCAGAACTGCTTGGATTTCATTTCACGGCTCCGCAAGCTTAATATTATTCACGACAAGATTCTGCTCCTTGTGACAAATAGGTTGATAGCTACGTTACGTTACTTGAATGTCCCTGTCATTTAAACGTGAACTAGGTTAGTTTACCTCTTCCATAGCATCTCTAGCCTTAATGATCAAGACTTGACCCCTGATGACAAGATTAGACGGTCAATAAATTACGTATCTTGCAATAGCCCTTTTCATTTGAATGCGTTCTACGTCAGTTTGCTTCTTTCATGGTTTCTCTAGCCCTAATCATAATTATTCCTGATAATAAAAGCAGTAGTGTCGTTTTATTGGGGTTTTCTGTTAAATGAAGCTCGATTTAACCGAGAAAACATGAAAGAAAATATAGTGGCATATAAGTACATCAGCAAGGCACAGTTGAATATCTCGATTTACCAATGCTGTCGGGTTAAGCGAGGTTTCTTTAAGAGAATTCGACTGGAAACACATTTTACTATTCAAATTCTTCAGCATACTGTAGTAATAAATCACCAGTAAAATTTAGTGTAGATAAAGAACATTTAAAGAAATATTTCCTATTTCATAAAAGAAAAGGTTTCAAGAAATAAACGTCACAGGGATTTAAAGTTATGAAAATGGAATTTTGTAAAGGTAAAAATTTGAAATTTGCCATAAAAAAATTTGCAACATTTTACTTCGAAGACTGTTTTTTCCCACGATATCTTCCGACATTGAGGTAATCGATGCCAGTTGCTAGATAGACTGGATTATAATTATTGGAATTATATGTAAGGGAATTTCTCTAGGAGTAGCTCTACCCGCAGGAAAGCTAGTCCAAGAGAGACTAACCCACTCTTTTTAAGAATGATTAACGTACTTGGCAAATAGTTTCAAGTCGCCCGATCAATTTCATATTTGAAGACGGTAAGGTAATGCTTTAAAATAGGGGGAGTATAATGATTTAGGATTGATAAATTATTTCTAGTGGAATGTATTTGAGTTATTAAAGGCTACAAGCAAATTGTGAACTTGCTATATCATATTTATTATTCCAAAATTTTGCTTTAAGTCACGTAGATACCTGAGACCTTATTGAAGTGTATTTTTATGAGGAGCAAAAACATCATTATCAACAATTATTTTAAAATTATTCTTGATAGTTTGCCACCTGCCAAAACAGTAGAATTTAAAATTACTACTGCTGCTGCTGCTTGTGCTACTACTACTACTACTGCTGCTGCTGCTGCTGCTGCTGCTGCTTATACTGCCCAAAGGAATGAAAACAGGAAGGAGCGACCTTTTTGATATAATTCCCAATTTCTGAGTTTCTGATGGGCAACATGGCTGCTGTTAACACTTGTCGGGAGATAAAGTTTTTTGGAGTCTCCCTTTTCCATATATGAGCAATAAAGCAATTCAAAGCTGAGCCGATAACCTTCATCGGGAAGCTTTTCAAAATCGCTTACCTCGCTTCAGATGCTTGATCTGACCTTATTGCTGGTATTTTCAACTGAGTGTTAAAAATCCTCTTTTATCTCACATATTCTTCGCAATAAGTTACCTTTCCCCAATGTAGACGATTACTGTGACCACTGTCTGGCGAAATTGTTAAGCAGTACGAATCCTTTACTCAGTTTTCAAGTTGTGTATGGCAAATCAACTGTTCAAACGCAGTAAGGCAGCAAATGCGGCTCGATTCACATATTTTACACAAGCTGTTGTTTTACGCTGCTCGATTCAAATGTTTTACACAAGCTGCTGTTTTACACTGTTCGATTCACATGTCTATGTCTTGCGCTAAACGGAGGCTTAGGTTCAAAATTGGATTATTATTTCCAGTTGTATACTTCTCATACGCCAACAAGCTTGTAAGTATTGCATTTTACATATTCGCCTCTGACAATATCATCGTCGATGTTTCCAGTTAAACAATTGCCGAAAAATGCAACGACTTTATTGTAGAAGACATAATGCGTATGCTATCCACACAGAGATAATATTTTAGTGACCAGGATTAATTGTTAAAAGTCCATCCGGACGTTACACGTTAAACTTGCTGCAATCGGAGGTTGTATAGGACATCATTTACATGTCCTAGCATACAATTTCCCAACGGTTTCACGTTTCTACCCAAAGGTTTGTGGGTTTTCTTCGCTAATTTCCTCAGGAAAGATGGTATATATAGATAGTTTAATTTGTATTTTAAAATACGAAAGCTCGTAAAGCAGCCTCTCTGTTGGAAAGTGGCCTTAGAGATCTTTCGTGTGAAGAGACAGCATCGGTCTGTGATTGATGGTTTGATTCTTTTAATTAACTGAAATAGTTCCATGGTCACAGTTTCAAATAGGTATCTGTAGACTGCGGTTAAGATGTTATTATTCATCCCACTAACCAATGAACTGCCACTTGGTTCGATAAGCGCGTTCTATGTAACGGTTGGCAGATTAGAATTATCATGTTCCACGTGGGTGCCATAATCTACACCATAAATTACAAAATACTCAAAGCATAACAAAATTTGGTAAGGTCCATTGTAGATCTTTGCCAATGAATGATGCAAAACGCAAGCAAGATATGATAATTATGGAAGTTAGTATAAAAGAGGTACATTGCTTCCGTAGAAATTTTTGTATGGTTTGGCGAAAGCCATTGCTAGAGACTCTTTTCATCAATATTGTTAGTTTAAGCACTTGTCAGGGACTAAGTACCCCTCTTCTCCTCCTGTGGAGGGGTAAAAACAGTGTGATACGCTCCTCCCCGCTTTTAAGGAAAACTGCTAAGCTTTGGTTTCTTATACTCCCAAGTCCAACTTGTTATGGATTTCCTTTATACCCAAACAAGAGGAGAATAGTTTTAGCATTTTACCAGAATTTAACATTTCACTAGAATTAACGAACATACGAACGTCAGCTGGAGTAGATGGTAACGACTAAAACCACGTTTAAGGTCATGAATATGGTTTCTTATGTACGCCCCTCCCCCATCAGTTTTAGGGTTGCTGCTTCTTTGTCAACATCAGCGTAAGTAAACCCCAACATTATAACAGGGCACACTGAAATGGCAGCAAATGTCAAATTTTAAGAACTTGCAAAATATGTCAACCATTAGGAGCCATCCTTATATGTATGTCTTTCCATCGTCTTCAATTTGTGCAGAATCGTTAGCCATCATTAATTTTAATGCTCCTAGATCGACAGAGCCTACTATTACTCTAGCTTTTGATTCCGCTTCTGTGTACTGATCAACGTTGTTATTGTATACCATTGTGCTCTATTTATCTTACATGTATACTATTGTATTATATACGGTACTATAAAACTTTCTACAACAATTGTCTGAGGCATTCCGGGCTTCCAAATAAACCACATGTTTTGGAACTCGTTTCTGTTAGAAGTTACGAGAGTGTTTTGGGCCAGATAAAATATTGCATGTCGGAACTACCCTAGGCTATGATTTAAGCAACACTGACCATGCAAGTAATAGACAAGAGCTATGAGCTTAGTTTGCGTTTTCTAACATTGGATAACTGGTACGAAAGTGACTTATATTGGAGGGTTTTGAAAGTTATAAAAGTTGAAAATTTTGGAGGAATCCTCTAAAATGTTTGGTGAAATGGAAGAAGTCAGCCTGAGAATTCTTCTGTGATTGTTGAATTTTCATCTTTACTTTTTCTCAGGATATTGTAGGACAATGGGCTGTGGTAAATTCACATCTGACATATTGTTTCCTCGCATAAAAAATTTGTTTGTTAATTGTTTTTCAATTTTTTGGGAAATTTTCAACTCAATAGTTTGCTATTGCTATTGTTTGCAAATAAAAAGGGTTTTTGATTAATGGAAAACGGCGATCCCCATCACACCAACCGTTTCATGCTGTTTCAAGAAGGGAGATGTAGATTTATTGCGAAATGATGATATATACTAGTTGTATTGCTTGGATTACATATGTGAAGAACCATCCATGGTCATTCCCGGGGATCTGGTAAATTATGGATTCCCTTGAAATGTTGCGTCATGACAGATAGAAGCCTGTTCGTATATAGACATTTTTAAACAATCTCATTAGATAGATAATGTAGACTGAATAGTTGTGTTCGATAACAGTTTATCGCCCTTACCAAAATTCTTCGTTCTCATAAGTTTGTGGTATACCATATTAATCTGATCCCATGGCATTACCAATTAGGTGCATCTAGTATATTGTCCGTTGCCTGATCTCCATATCATCTCAATGGCAACTAACAGGGCCTAGGGTAAGTCTTCTTTTTCGGTTTCAAGAACTTCTTCTCTCATCTTGAACATTTCCGCTCACAACATTTGATAGAGGTAACAGATATTAACAATTACTTCCTCTGAAATATAAATTGATGACAAGGAATCTTTGTGGAACAATGATGTCATTGCCACCATTGGGAGTACGGTACGTAGAGCACAAGTCATCTTTTATCTTAGAACTTTGGAATTTTTGGCTGCAATATATATGCTAGGGGATAGAAATCGAGATATCATGTATACAACTGCGTCTCAATGTAGTGCTTTCGTCTGTGAAAATCCGAAGTTTAGCACGTAGTAGAGTTGTAAATTTCATCACTGAATTATGTTGTGTCAAAGTCAAAGATTGAAACCCATTTCAGGTCCAAGTATTGTAATGCAGCCAGCCATTGGTAGATGATCGTGTCTTGATATCCTTAAAGTTCTTGGTGATTAGTTCGGATTTCTCTCATCTGCTAATTGTGTAAATCGTTGTTACATTCATGCATGTCTCTGGGTATTATTACCTTAAATGTTGCTTCAATTTCTTGGCTCCTTATGATTAAGTGATTATATATGCGGTAGTGACATAGTGGTAGAGTGTCAAACTCACAATCCGAGGATCGTGAGGTCGAACCGACCCTGATCCCGGAGGTCCCGGAGGTACTGTGCTCTGTCATCTGCTCTCGTGAAGCGGGAAACTATGTTTCGAGAGATAGAAAAGAAAGGGGACTGCACGCATGAATAGATTGTCATCCGAGGGGGGGGGGAAGTAACCCCGCTCCAAGTAGTGGCCTCGGCCTTGAACATGGTGAAAAAATATGCAAAAAGGGTTGATATGCCCTGATGTAGCATGCACGTTTCAGAAACCTTCAGAAACGAAACTTAATATGTAAATAACAATAATGTAAAGTTTTACATTCGTGCGATACTCATTTAGATCAAATTTATTGCAGCTAAAACTGCGACATGGTCAACCTCAGAAATTTTGTTTCGTACAAAATTCGCTGTGTTATGATCTACATTTGCATATCGCTAGTGTTGGGAATACTTAAATACTTGGAAATGATATCACGTATTCTTTACGTGCATTATACTGTAGAGCAAACTGAAACCTTGATATCCATCCCTTTTTGCAGTTTATTCTTCTTGTGGTCATCGTCAGGTTAAAATTGGGGATTTAGTAATCCTGTTTTCTTATGATGGACTTGTGGTGTTACGCAAATATCGTGTGACGGCACATGCTTACCCAGTCTTGTTAACCACGATTGGACTGTGTTAGTACTACAAAGAAGGAGATAAGGTCAATGTAATACATTATCATCGATTACGGCAAGTACGTATACAGTAACATAATGTTTTATAATGTAAAAGATTACACTATGTGAGACTCGTCATGTTTAAATGATACTATCGTACTGTAGGCAGCATATGTTTAGTTTATTCAAACCGTAAAGTTTATGGTTGTAGTAAAGTGACGGTCTCGGCAAGATGTAGTGACTAGTGAAATTTCGTCGCATTCTTTGAGCTTTCAAATCATGGAATTTTAAATCATATTTGCCTTACATGGGGTTGATGGAATGAATAGGATTTTTTATCTGAAGTCTCTACAACGTACTACTCGTTCAAGGTACCTAAGTTCAGGACTTCCACTTATGCCATGAGTTTTCTTCCTCGCACTGCCACACTCTGGAATTCTCTTTATTCCTCGTGCTTCCTCTTGACTATCCCGAGGCGAAAACATTTATCATATTATTTTTACGGTGATGGAGAATCGGAATGTGTATATAATGACACTGATCTTAACACAAGCCAGTATCATAACCTCAAATATGCAATGGATAACGTTATTAATTTGCATTGCAAAATGTCAGTTGAACCAAGTTAAATTTCATCGAATTGGTGGAATCAGATTATGGGGACTTCGAAATAGAAATGTTTATCTGCCACTTGATAAACAAGAAGTATAGTAAAAGCCATTTAATTTGCATATACGATTAAAGTAAAGCAAATACAATTTTAGTAATCCAGTAAAATGGATTGTTCTTGTTTCAAAGCTTTACTTCAACCTCAAAATGTTTTTATTTTGTTCTTCTCGCAAAGTTGATCCAAATTGCTGTGCCATGTCAAACTATGCACCTTCTAAGCAGTCAAATTTCCGTTTTTTCACCCTTTGACCTTTCAAGGTGTTTTAACTCTTATATTTTTATTCAATCAGCATTCCTTTTTTTACAAACTTCTTTTACCTCTTGATACAAATATAATGTACAAAAGATACCCATTCTATAACGATCATCTCACACTTGAGCGTAGACAAGTAAATATCAACTCATTGCAATATTTAAATGTTTTCTCCTCAGCGTTTTGTCATGACGACTTCAATGGTAAAACCCTGGCCTATAAACAGACAAATCTTTGTATATCCCACACTGCTTAAATATCTTCAAATATTCTTGATCTGCTTATCGGTAGAGATTAATGTAAACAGTGATTTGCTGACTTCTAGTGTTTTGGTCCGACAGCCTGGTACAAATTTCCTTATCACTAGGATAAAATTTCAGATTTTGACAATATTATTGATAATGATGGTTTTAATGTTCTAACCTTCTGTTAAAAGAGACTAAACTCTGATTACAGATTGGTGAACAGCACTGAGCAATAGAGGATACTGGTGAACTGTTGCTATGAGTCTGTTTACTGCCGGCTAACGATGATATGATATAACAAATTACTAAATATAATTTTGCTATAAATAATGAAAATTTTTTATGTTGTTTCTTTCATGTGCACTAACTACACAGAAAAGGCCTTTCAGGCGTGTTTAGTGTAGTTTTCCAAGGCAGAAAGTCAGCTCCGAAAATGTCAACGTTTGAAACGCAGTACTAAAATCCATTCTGTAAGAGCGTTTACCGGAAAGACATAAATTAAAAGCTTGGTTTTTAGTTGTAAAAGACAGTTAACGTAGAATTTATTGCCAGGAGCTATTTTATAAACAACTCAGTTGATTTATACTAAAGGACTAAGTGTTTTTACCCGAAGACACTTCATTTTGTTTATTGGTGACTCTTTGAAAGGGCTCATCATAACGTTATCATAAGCAAGACTTCAAATTTTTTGAAGGAAATGCTCCGAGTTGATTCATAATAAAATTCAAAAATGTCATATTGAAGATTGGCTAAAATTAAGGAAAAAACTGGGTTTTTCATTTTTGAAGCAATGAAGGTTAATCAGTGTCACTCCCAACTTTTTCTTGTCCCCTATACCACATGGCAGCAGACAAGACATACCACTATTCAGAAAGAGACTATTACATAGTGCCAGCAAAGATCGGGGAAAAGAGCGCCGGAAACTATTCTTGGAAGCAAGAAAGCGATAAACAGAACGCCTAAATTGCTATTTTCAGTAATTGCAACATAACCTTTACGTTCAGATATTGCCTATTCGTTATAAATACATTGGTTTCCACATTTTGTACCAGTTTTTGATAAATTAATGTCAATGCATGACCTTATTCAGACTAAAAGATATTTGTTGAATTATTACTCACCTATGCTCATCATTATTCAAGGGGAACATATTCCGATGTCAGGTCCGATTGAAGTTAACAAATGCTAAAATCCATGCTAACAAATATCATTTTTTCCCACAGATATATGAGGTCCTTAATTGTTTATCAATATAAGCATGGCAGTTAAAAATGCTACCTACTGTGGCAAAACAAAAAAGACCTTTTATAAGTCAGATTATCAGAACATTTCGTCATCTTTTTGTTACCTTATTGAGACCAACCTTACCAATGGAACCTAAAGTAACAGGAAAAATAGCAATAATAATGCTTAGATAGACCTTTGCTAGGAAAACTGCAAATTTGGTCGGTTCCTCCCTAGTCCCTATCCCTACTGGCGTTAAGAATCAATCATGTTTCTCAAACTTTACGATCTATGAAAGACAAAAACTTATGAAACACTTCCCAAGGTCGACGTAGCTTGTATCTGAGCCCAACTTAATTCGATAAAGTTTTACACCAAAAAATATATGTTGAAACATACTGTATAATGCTGTTGATTGAATTTCTTTTCTCCCTTCTTTGCTTTCATGCAAAAACCTTGAATATCATTCCTCAATCTCTTCCTCATTCAAACCTCAAGACATCCTTAGACCATCATCCTTAGACCATCTTTTAACAGATTCGCAAGGATACAATATGTAGCAGCTGCAAATTCCCAGCTTTGTTGTCATTATCTGCTCTTGAATTGCCAATACTGTTTCTTACCTATCACAGTAAAAATCTGTCGTGATACCAGATAAGAAAAATAATACTGTATTTGGACACCCATGATTTAATACATATCAAATTATGATGAACATGATAGGTTCTCATTACCAATATGTCATTCCCATGGTATGAAAAACCTCCTCTCTTTTGAGGATCCTATGAGGATTATTTAATATTTGCTCTGCCTACAAATGTAACCATCTTCCAAAGAATTTTTCAACCTGTTTTCGTACATGATCCGCATTGGTCGATTCAAACTGAAGTTACAGTACAATTTTACAGCCAAATGAACAGACGTTTCGTATTGGCATCGCAAGTAGATCTCTGTGAATAGGAAGAGGGTAGGAGGATTTGGAATAATAATACGAGATGAGCAACTGTGGCAAAAGCATACTTCAACGGATACTTTATCTTAATGTATTAAGATGCAAGAACATACGAATATAAACCAATATGCATTGTTACGTTTGTGTTTTATGTGAATATGAGAAATAGACTGTGGACTGAGGCTGTTTTTAGAGATGAAACTTTGTCCATATATTATCCAGTACAAACACCATCCACAAATCAGCATTCGCAACAGCTACACTACTTCAAAGATTTTATGCTCAGTTACGAAATCGGGTTTTGGTAAAAAAAGTAGTGAGAAATGATTGGCACGCATCTATTTTATTTTAAGGGCAGAGTTCAATAAGGGCACAAATATTATTTGAGGGCACACACACGCATACTTGTACATGTATCTGTTTAATGCACCCACAATCTTCATGACTGGCGTCTTTGAACTAATATCTTGCGAAGATATACAGGGACTATTCAGCACTTATGTTTATCTAGGTGCAGTGATATTGTAGGTCAGTTTTGCCAATTTGGATAAGCATCTGCCTATGCTAACATGGTTCCGTTGTACAACGGCCGATCAGGCTGTTTAGTGGATATAACGAAACTAATGGGAACCCAAATTGCTACGATCACCTTCCCGTGTGTGGAAGTCAGAGGGAAGCGTTATTGAGTTTTATAAGAGCGCATAAGTATACACATAAAAATTGAATCTGAGAACAGAATCTGAAACGTTGAAACACAAAATCAAGAGGACCATCAAGGTGTGTAATCCTGTGAGCAGTCCAATTGTCGTGTTTACCAGCTAGCCTTTCACCCTGCAATCTAGAAGGATGTACTGCCTACTCTACAACAAAGCAGAGTGATTTACAAGTACCAGTGCCCTTGTGGGGAACATACGTAGGACGTACGACCCAAAGTCTGAGGGAATGGATTAAGCAACACGTACCTCGGTGGATACGCAAAGCAAAATTACTGCCTTCTAGAAAACAGGCGGCAACATCAACTGTAACAAGAGGAGCACAGGCAGGAATGGCGTAGACAGTGTTAAATGCTGTGTAAAATAGGATGATGGACTTTTTATGGTTTTAATTAGAGGATACGCTAAGTTTCATCTTGCTGTGTCAGAGTATAGATATAATTCACGTTTTCAACTCAGTTTGTGTAAGCAAAAGGACTTCGTATTTGATTTGTTCAGTTTATGATGTTTTAGCGCATCTTACGCACATCACGCCATGTTATCCTGTGCAATAGTTTTTTACTGATGCAAATCAACTGATAAGAATCACCGAAAAAGTTGCTTTATCGAAATGAGTTACCTGTGTAATTGCCTCTTCAAGTTTTGTACCAAGAATATGTTCAAAATCAGAATAACTAAATATACAAGAAAAATTTCATCACGATGTGCGTGACGTCCAAGGTATCATGCATCGTCAATTGGGTGCAGGTAAGGGTATCTATGTCAAAGTTGTCTGGTGTTTTTTATTTTTTCCTATAACCCTGTTTCACAAGTTAGGGTGTTTATCATTGCAGAGACTACATTTTCTGGGTGTCATAATCTAGCAACTAACGTTTCGTGTGGCATCTTCAAAGCGATGATTTAAGGTGCCCTTATCATAAGGGTCACACTAGATGTAAAGGTTTTACTCACAGCTCCAGCCCTGTAATTTGCAACAATTTGAGAGAAATTTGCAACAAATCCTATATTTTAATGCAGATAAAGAAGACAAATAGACAATAAATTTTATTGATAAGATTTGATAGTTTGCAATAGTTACTTTACTTCTTGATTGCCTTTCCTTTACAAGAAATGTGTAACCTCTCAATGAAAATTGTAAAGCAAGGGCTTCGGTATAACTGACTGTTTGCTTAGCATTCTATTGACCTTACAATATCATTATAAATACTGATAATCTATAACAAAATACTTATGTGTGACATTATGATTTTATAAAAATTACCGCTTCCTAAAAATTTGAGAGCGCTATCTCAAACGCATAGATACGCCATTTTAGTGTTCAAAACCTTGTTGTTTGGATCCGGGTTCACTATTTCTATGAACTGAAAAGATTTTACAGTGTTTTCTTAAGGAAGTTTGCAGCTTTTAATGTTTATTGGAGTGAATCGTGAAGGCGACATTGTGTATACTGGTGTTATACCACATGATCAAGAAAAGGTTGATTTTCGGAAAATAGATGGTTTAAGACCTCAGCATTACTCAGCATTGGAAGTGTCGTATTTATTCCTACCATTATTCCAGGGATGTTTTTATTGTAAACAACTTTCTAAACTCTTCGACGCAATATTGAGAAATAAGAATGATATCAAAGACTAAACAAATCTCAATAATCTCTGTCAAAAAAACTGGGGACGTTATTGTATTGAGGTCTTACTGCCGCTGTCTGTCTCTTTCTGTCTTTCCAAGCACATCAGATTTATCCTTGTGTACATGTAGTGACGTGAGACTTATAGAAAGCGAGGGGAAGAATCTTAAATGGAAACATTTTTGTCTTGACAACTGTCTAAGTGTCAAACATATCTATCAAAACATATGCAAAATAATAGTACAATATTGGGAAAGTTACTACAAATCTGCGAGAGAGAAAGTGGAGTGGTAATCAGTTACAAATGCATGCTTGACGTAAGGTCATCCTTCTTAATGCGTCTTAGAGGACTGATTAAATATATCTAGAGATTCTTTATGAAATACCTAGCTGTACAGTCAAATCTTGCATTTTGCGATTTGATTGTTATTGCAATTAAATACTTCCCGTTTTATAATGGAGCTGAGTCAAACTAGAAAAGTTATGTCGAAAACGATTACGACACACTTAAAACTTACATTTCTGCTTTTACTAGCAATTGATGCATAACTATTATAATTACTCGGAAATTCCTTTCCAAAATGCAATGCCATCTTGGACAGGAACTGATGAATATAGTAGATTTTGTCATCGTACATACTCCTTCTATATTATCTGTTTTCATATGAATAACATTTGTAGTAAATGATGACATATTTATAATCAGGTCCAAGGCATAAGACTCCTTTGATAAGAAATTGATCAGTCTGGTTACTTAACCTTGCTTATATACAGAAATTGTCTTACTTCAAGTGGCTATTTGTGGTTATCCTTAATAGGTAGCGCACTCAAATCAAATGTTCTAAAATGGATCATCTCACTAATAAAATGACCACGAAAGTATATTATATTTGATGACATACCGTGATAACACGCTTATAAAATTAACAGTTACAGTTTAACTTACCATACCAAAAAGTCCACCTCATCTAATGCAACTTGTTTACCCGTATTTGATTGAATCTTTTTGCTCATGAATATGTTTGTATCATTTAATCTATAAGAAATCTTACAGGTATACAATTATTTTCTCTCTGTTAGGCTTGTCGGAGTACTCTCTTTGAAATTATAGCTCAGGTTTCTCTTCATACTATGTTTATCAAGTATATTAAAGTGTTTTAATAAGACGCTTTCCAATTTATAGCATCACCAAGGGTAACCAGTAACTTCTTTAAAGATTCTTATCCTGCGCTGGATCGTCACAGGTATTCCATTATAACTGGCTTAAATCTAATCAGGAAGATGACTAACAGACTTTGACCATTACTTTTTATTAGAAACATGATATATGCCAATAGAAGATCAAATGCTGTTTCAAGTCATACAACCCATAAGATCAAAGCTTATTGAGAAGGAAACACTTCTTAAAGAAGTAGATAGAATAGAGTTGACTATTCTTTAGTTATTTTCTGGCTGCTAAGATATAGTATTCATTTGAAAGAGAATGCTCGAGGCACAGATTCCAAATATATCTCTAAAAGGACCATTTTTGTTGTAGTATAAAAAGCTGTTTTTGTATCACGGCTTATCTGAACCTTGTGTTACAAATGCAGTGAAAGAAAGAGAGTATTTGCATCGACCAACTTGATATTTTTGTCAAATTCAAGTTGTCGAGTTTCTTTGTCAATGGTGTCCTTAAGTGGGTAAAAAGTGGGTAAAAAGTGAATTCCCAGACGTATTCCAAGTGTAATCTACACCTTGCAATGTACATAAATTTAAATTGTGCAAATTTCATTAGACCTGTCTTATGAGCTTATTCCAAGCTGGGTTCCTTTGACAAGAAATCAAGCATAACTATCCCTGCCCCATTAAAGTCTTCGAGAGAAAGGGTAGAGCAATGTCTGTATGTTGTCTTTTGTCACCACTGCATTTCTACACATACAGACAACAATGCTTGCAGTAATAAGCTTCCCGGCGCCGGAACATTCAACTAGTTTTCATTGTTTTGTTAGGCAAATAGAATTTACATCAGGGGTAACCAGGATTTCTAACATAATCTGCATCGTTTATAGTATTCACTGTATTACCCTCACATTGTAATTGGGATGTACCTTTTACTTTTGGTAGTATTGTTATTGCAATTTAATTACATAATGAAAATGTTGATTTAGGAGTTTTGCTTATATAAATTCTTTAATAGAACTGAAAACGACTGATTAGGTAAGTAGCTGCACCTGGGAAATCAAAATCCAGTTGTTGTGATAAAAGATTTCTCCATCCCTGATCTACATTACCACAGATTTGCCATAATGATCAAAACAATTGATTATTAATTATAATTGATTAATTATAGTTGACGTAATGATTTGGCCTAAATTTACCAAGATGCTTCTGAAGAGATTCCGCAGCAAATTACAAATATTCAGCTACCTAAATTCGAACGCGGTACGTACGATATCGCTTTGCATTATTTTAGAAACAAAACGTCTGTAGGCCTGAAGAGCGTAAACAAAGCATTTTTCTTTCTAGTTTCTAACTCAACAGAGTTGTGGTACCTTGAGTATGGTATGTTGTTCTATTCATGGCTAAACCTCGGCTTTAATTGGACAATGACATTAGGTTTTGACTTTCAGAATTTTATAAAAACAGTAGAAAATGTAACCTTATCATTTTCAAATTCCTTGTGGTACCTTAGAAGATTACAGCATTTAGATTACGCGGTCGCTACACTAGTTCATTAAAGCAAAATGGAGAGCAAAAACCAGCACGTACTTGAAAAATATGTTGTCCAGAGCAACTGCAGCTTCGTTAAAGTGATCTTATTTGCTCAATAGACAGAAAGGTTTACAGTATACAATTTTACATGTCCTCAGAAGTTGATGACCAGCTTAGAGCATTATTATTAATAGTATCTGCCAAGACAGAACTAATGCATAGATTTTGTATTTTGTTGTTTTTTTTCGGAAGATCACCGCCAGGCTTAGTCAGTTGCTGTCAGATTGTAACTAACTGGAAACAGGCTTCACATCAGCTATAGTTATCACACTGCCGAATATTTTTAAGGGAGTGGTCACGACTACATCAAAAAATGGTATCGTATAAACATTAAATGATTGCTACCGGGTACCTTTCCATATCTTTCCATTCAGATTTAAGGCATACCGTTAATAATTTATACATCCGTGATCTAATGGAATTCCAGGACTATGGAATCTCGCTTCAAATCTGAAGTGGTTTGTTATTATGTTATTGGATCTGAAAGGTCAAATGCCGACCCAGGTGACGCCTACATTGTCATTCGCTAGATTTATTTTCTGCATATCTTAAAGAGGGATGTCCAACTGTCAAATATATTTTAGAAAGACAGGCTAAGCAGTACTTCACAGACAGAACTGGATGGACTTTCCATGCAAGGTTAAAAGATCAGCTGCAAATGTAAAAGCATCTCAACTGTTATTCAGTTACAATAAACTGAAAGTGTGGCACTTATGTCTGATCACCTGTCACTTTCATCACTTCATTACAACAAGAAAATCTGTCACTGTATCGCAGCTTCTCAGAATTTCTCCCCTTTCAGATGCAGGTAAATATGAACGAATTGATAATATAAATCTCTTCAACGATTTATATATGTTTCACATTTGATATTTTGATTCACCCGTATCAGAAAGGAGGCAGCCGTGCTTTTGAATCTCCTTGGAGTAATTATCTCTGTTTAGACTGACGTGCCTAGTGGAACCACCGTTGTATATTTCCCTGACATTTTACGAACACTTCGCCCAATAATTTTGAAATTTTCTTTCCCCGTAAGTTTCAAACTGTGCTGATGATAATGTCAGCTTTACACCCCATGGACAATTATCCACAACCACCAAAAATATGTCGATATATTTATAGAATAAAACTGGGCTTTTTGCACATAAAATAACTCTTTACACTCACTGCCATATTTATCTCTTAAGCCTTAAATGTCAAGCTAATTTTAAAGTTTACTAGTAAATCCTATCATAACAATAAATTGTATAACGTTGATTAGTTTCTTTTTAACTTAGCCTATATAATTCCAAAAACAAATATATTTTTTCTTAGCAAAAAGATGAATAAAGATACAGGATGATTATCACATCCAATTAAGAAATATTGGTAGAGATTTTGGCCATAATACACTTGGATGCCTACCGACCCCTTCCCAAAGTCATAGCAATTTCAAAATAACCTAGTTTTATTGTCTTAACGGAAAACAGGTGAAATAAGCTTGCATTACCCATTCCCCTACTTTGAAAATTACTCCGATGGCTCTGAGAATACTATTTAGCGGATGATTTTAAGACGTAAGAATAAGTGTTTGCTTCCTTGATGGATTAGTATATCAATTACTACCAAAGAAGGTAAAATCATCTTTGCACATATGAAGCGTTCTCAATAACGAAAGTCGTCGTCGATAGGTGACTATCATGTCCTAGCAAAAGTACTCTAAAAATAGAGATGAATGTAGAAGTACTTTTTCTGGTTATTAATGTTATAGTTGATAAAAAATTAAATTCAAGCTTTTTTTTCTAATTCATAGACTTCAAGAATTATATTTTACAATGCTGGACCCTTAAGATGGTTTCGCTTAAAGTGGACAAACAACTGTTGGCCACCAAGAGTCACATGAGCAAGGTACAAAACTTTGAATAGCATTACAAAGCCTGCAATCGTTAAAGAGTTAACGAAGATTAAGTGTACCCTATACCACTTGTTAGAGGCGCATGCGTCTTACTCCTAGACAAAATAAAGAGATAGGGATATTGTAAGAACAAGGTATAAAAGTACTTAGTATCATACAATGGAAATTACTTCCAATGTTAAAATTGCAACATCGCTTTATGACATGGTTGATTGTTTATTTCCGTTTTGGAGAAGCTACATCGAGATCCTTCATCTTATCTATGCATGGCTCTTTCAATACATTTTATTGGCACTCTTACGCACTACTGCGGATGAAGTATCAATATTGTTCATAAGTATAAATATAACCTAAAAATGTTTTATCGATGTTTTATGGTAGTGATGTACCTCGTCTCTAAGTGAAATTATGTAGGCGCATGCGCTTATATACAAAACAATTGCAGTTTTCTATATAATTCAGGAAAGTGTAATTCTTCTTATAATAGGTGCAGAATCCATGAAGTGGGAAATGAGGTACTAGTCAGTCTTTTCAGCAGTCATTTGATTTCTTTACATCCTTAAAATGAGGGGTTGTTAATTAAATCATTAAACGTAAACACTCTGCTACCCTGAAGTATTTAAATGAATTAATGATTACATCTTGAGTATTCACCTTCGCAATTCTCCGCTACTAGCCATTTTGAATGGATAACTCCACCTCCGTTCGACCCTTTAACAAATTTTTTATTGAATTCTCCTAGAATTTGGTGGTATTGAAGATAATTTGTCAGGTCCACCTTCCATCTAAATACCCAAACGTCAAGTGTGTCTTGCACGGCAGTGATACCCGTTCTGTTAGATTCTTGTAATTAATTTAATATCATGAGCAATAACTGAGTTCACTTTGACTTATTCGATTAATTTTGGTAAGTCACAAATTATTGTCATAATTTTAAGAGATACATAAGTAACTGAAATGAGACTACACATAAAATAACTTGCACCGCAAAGGAATGCCTGGTTCGGAAAATACGAGATTGGTAGGGTTGAACAAATTATTTATCGTAAAATATTTACATCTGTTTTGTGCGGAAGCTTTTTTTGAATTTAGTAAATGATGAATAAATACCTGTACTACAATCGTGTTTTTAGGTGCTGATTCTGTTAACCAACTTGGGATGGAACTCTAATTAATCACTAAGTAGAGACCTCTAAGGATATCACCAGTAAAGGATCCAGAAGACAGTCAGGAAGAAGACACCTAGAAGTTGAACATCAGGTACAGTCCTCTAGTAGATGGCCAGGAAGAGATCTCTCAGGAGAGCGAGACTAAAGACTCAGTTGAGAAACGAATTCGACTACGAAGAGATCTCTTTGACATATCATTGACCTGACCCTACAAGTGTAACAAACCACGTACAAGTCACTAGCTTTTTACTTTCCTTGATTTTCAACGTAAACGATATATTTCTAAAATGCAATTTTGCTACTACAATCGACAGTGTTACAGCACTTTCATATTCCCGCATTCCTCTCTTGCAGGCTTTTCAAGTGAAAACGATTATCTGCAACAATAACCCCTATTTTGTCTGGAAGGTCTACAATTTCAACGGTTGATTTGTTTTCCATGGAATTGGGGTACTAGTAAATTAGTATGAAAAAAAGCTCTATACAATAAATTTGAGACAAAAGCCTCTGGGTGGTATGTAGCTGAGTAAGAAATCGCTAGCTCAATTCTTGTCGTAAGGCAGGAAAATACATTAGAATCCTAATATAGTCACTGAGGCCATTCCCTTCTGCTCAGGAAATGATTAAAATTAGGAGCAATTATTAACATCGTCTCTTAACTTGCATTTAAAATCTAAAAGGAAACCATCATGGAAAATAAAGTCGTCGTATTGAACTTACGTTAAAATTTTAACCAGGTTATTTGCGTGAGCCACGCCGGCTGTCAGGATCAATCCATCTTACACCATTTCGTTAATTGGCTTTTGGACAACTAGATTAGTTATACAACCCACACTTGCTACTTGAGAAAGTGAGAAAACACATGTCATCAGTAACAAGTCTAACGACTAGCCCGGGAGTCGTGATCACTACCGTAGAGATTTGAATACACTTCCGAAGGACACTGAAAACATCTCGTATAAAATTATAAACTGTAATAATGTGTTTAGTGTAACATGCTTTGCTTAGAAATGTGTCAGAGAATATTATGATTTGTTTAGAATGTTAATTCTCTTTCGGATTACAATCTTCTTTCAAAGACAAACAGGTACAGTAATCTTGCAGTTGAAGTACAATCGAGTGCAGACGAGAATCCGTTTCCTCTTTCTACCCACAGCACTGCTTCAACTTCTTTTAGTAACAGATATAGTAGGAAACCAATTAGTACCACCCACAATTACGAATGACTATACAACCTATATATACAAAAACATTAAAACTGGCTCTTGCCCAATACGAGCTTACGGAGTTCTCCTTTGTCGTCTGGACATCCAGACATCGAAACAGAGGATGAGAATTCCAAAAGCTTGCCTCGAACAAGAACCAGCTTTAATGTCTTTTTTACATAGATATATAGATTTTAACCCAAGGCTTTAGTAATCTATCTACGTTTTTATGCACACATACAAATATCTGTATATACATATATATATATAGATAGATATATATTCACAATAACAGATTAAGATGCCCGACATCAACAATAACAGAAATCACAAAAGCATATACCGCAAAAGACGTAAGGTCGTACTTACAGTTATATGCGATTGATTGAGGAATTATCTTGTTTGATTCGTAAGAGAACTCCTTTCTTGCATATTATCGTACTAAAAGATCTCATGTATCAAGCTCTTTCTTTTACATAGATTCATTACGTGCGACCTCCTCTTGTACCCATTCGATCGAAATAAAATTGCTCTACGCCATGGGATATTAAAATTGATGTTCATCTGATTACTAAACCCAATCCAGCTAAGTGCTATTACAAAGCGACTGTTTCTAGTGACGAAAAAGCACACAGTGGCCAAGCTGTTTCGGTCTCTTACGGTTTACACGAGTCAATGTACATTTGATTCTCATGAATAGAGTCTTGCATAGATATCAACATTAGGACTAGGCGGCGATTTGTTACTTGATAGACAATTAACGTTTTTAAGTGAATGAAGGAAATGTTTGTTTCAGTGCTTACCTTGTAAGATTTAATAACTTAGCAGTAGCAATATAAGACTTCACAGCTAACTTTCATATGCTAGTACTCGTCTGTTATCATTGTGGGACATTGTCTCTATCGCTAAAAGCAGCATAATGGGTTGAAATAAGACACTGTAGACTATGATTAACAGTACACAGTATAGTATACAAATTGTCATTTCAACATTATATCCGCTTTCTAAGAAAGATAAACAATTACTACACTTTGTTTACGAATTATGTCTCGGGCAAAGCAAGGAGAGGTAACAGAGTTTTAAAGATTGGGACTACAATTGTAGCAATACCTCTGCAATCTAATTTTTTTTAATTTTCGTAAAAGAAAATTAGTATTAAGTATAATGGAGCAGGAGGTCCATCAGAAATGTGTACCTAATGCATATTCTATCGGATGTTCTTAAATACAATTTGAAAGACGGATAATTAAAGCGACTTTTGCCAAACTATTAAAAAATTGTAGAGAAAGGCTCGAACAAGAAATATTCGGGTATGATGTGGTCATGGAATAAAATATGATAGTACAAGATAGGGGACAAGTAGGAAGATTATTACATCATTAAATATTTTCCAAAACAAACTTTTCTTATCAATTTTTTGCGTTCTACTAGGGAAAGGTTAGGCCATATCCCCCCTAAACGCTAGTAGTAATAGTAGTGATAGTAGTAGTAGTAGTTGTAGTTATAGTAGTAGTAGTAGTAGTAGTAGTAGTAGTAGTAGTAGTAGTAGTGGTAGTAGTACTGGCAGGAGTAATGACAGTAGTAGTAGTCGTAGTAGTCGTAGTCGTAGTAGTAGTAGTCGTAGTAGCAGTAGTCGTAGTAGTAGTAGCAGTAGTGATAGTAGCAGTAGTGATAGTAGTAGCAGTAGTAGTAGTAGAAGTAGAAGTAGTCGTCGTAGTAGTAGCAGTAGTGGTGGTGGTAGTAGTAGTAGTCGTAGTAGTAGTAGCAGTAGTAGTAGTAGTAGTAGTAGTAGTAGTAGCAGCAGTAGCAGTAGCAGTAGTAGTAGTAGTAGTAGTAGTAGTAGTA
>JAAAKL020001925.1:0-28338 GCA_010016065.2 Carybdea cf. marsupialis auct. non (Linnaeus, 1758)
GTCCTTGATTTGGAACATAACCACACAATACAAGGCCATGTTACAGATCTTAAATTACCAGAAATAAAAACCATTAATCTGCATCAGAAATTATAAACATAGTTCATCGTATGTAATGTGGTAAAGAAAAAGTTCAATCAAATACGTTTTCAGTGGTATTCCTCATAAACTTCTTCAGGAACTCCCACATTTAAAATAATTATCTCCTGATCAATACTTGATAAAAGCAGTTTCAAGTCTATAGGTTAATTTGTTTAAAGTTCAAACTCGGTCACTTTTGTTTATATACGCACCTAAATAGGTTAAGAACAAACCAGATTCTGGTATAAATATAATACAATGTATCCATATCTATTTGGCAAATGCCTTGCAGATGTGCATTGTAGGTTAATGGTAAAAAATTGTTGTCATTTTGCAAAACAGTTATTACTGCTGAATTTTCTTTCAATTTGCCATTTTACTATGACAGGGGGGTCACAATGTATCAAATATTCAGTTAAACAAAGAATATCTAATTTAGGAGGCTTATAATTTTGGGCTTTCAATCAAGATATCATTTAACAAGACAGCAAAAAACTTTTCAAACTGATGAGTTGCAGAATGAAAAGAATTTTCTGATGGCAAAGAATAGAACTCAACACATATAAAACTAACTCGGAAAACCATAAGGGATATCCATAAAGTCATTTACAAGCTGAAACTATTTGTACACTACTCTTACTCTTATACCACTGAGCTAAATACTTAGTTAATTCCTTTCTTGTAATGTTGCTTGTGTCTTGCCCATTTATAATTTACAATCACAGACAAAACATCATGCATCCATTCCCCTTCAAAAATACACCACATTAAGACATAAATCTTATTTTCACCGACAAATTTTTTAGAGATTTCCACGTGTGCAACTGTACTGTTGTATTAGTTCTCTGAGTGCCACCTAGTTCCAGGCAATGTGGCTAAGATAATAACAATATATGAGGAGGGGTCAGGGAACTGTTACTTAAGTTACTTTTTGATTCCCAAGATCATGGAACTCAGGAAACAGTAAGAGAACAAAATCAGATGATCCATGTTGAACTATGAACTAAATCCAATTCCCAAGATAGTATCAAAGACCAGAAAAGGACCTCTGTTTTTATATAAGGAGAAGATATTCAAAACAAGTTAATGAGCCTGACAAATCCACTTTGTAAGTCAACAGATGACAAAACTTTTAATTACCATGGTTCCAGACAAGTCTCAGCCTCTACATGTTGTTTGCCTAATAGAACAATAGGGGTATTCAGATCCAAGAGTATCAACATGGTGAGAGAATTCCAGTAGCCTATCCTTATCAGCACAATTAGACCAATGGCTTTGCTCTGCCTTTATATGCATCCTAGTCTTAAATTTGGCTGTTCTACTGTTAAATCAGTTTTCTTGAATTTCTACAGCAACTGAAATAATCCTTTCCTACACCTTTGGAATAGACATTTAATGATGAATTGTTTGTATTCCCATATTCCAGAGTCCTTCCTGTTTAAATAGATTTTTTAATAGAATGGCTTGTAATACACCAATTTGACTGAGCTGACCGCAAATTTCTTTATGAGTCTGGGGCTAGTTTAGGGTAATAAAATTTCTACTACATGTTTATGCTCCACTCACAGAGAATAATTTGTTTGAGTTAACTCCTGTACGTAAAGAATAGATATCAACCGAGTACAAAGACTGAAAGTTGAGGAATTGAAAGAATATCTTCAGTCACGGGAACTGAAGGTTACAGGGGGTAAAGCTGAACTCATAGCTCGTGTTTTGCAGGAGTGGAGAACAAATTGCCACCAATGGAAACAGCAACCAAAGTAAACATACAGCTTCAGGATGAGTACTGCACAAAATTGGGGTCAAGGGTTGCATGTTTTACCCAACCCAACAGAATAACGGATGGTTGGCGTATTGAAGAAGATGGCATCATATTTTGGTCTGCTATCACATTTCCAGATATATGTAGCTATTTGACATTTAATACCTCCGAACTGGCTAGTAGTGACTTGAATGATTACAAGAACTCAAAAGTCTATAGCTACTTGGTGGATGGATCAATGCACTAGAGTACCATGCAAAATCAGATGGAAGTCCATATCATTTACTGAAATCAGATTGCCATGCTTTTGAATGATTGAATGACCCATCACATTGACTGTGGGTATGCATAGATAAGAAAAATGCCAAGATTACTACTGCTCATTGTGACTGCATGGTGGGAATGTCTAGTACTGCCTTGCATCTAACAGGATTATTATATTGTGTTGAGTGTGCAGTTCCACTTAGACTTACTAGTAAGTCATTCACTTCAAAGCCATGGGAGTTGTTACCAAACAGGTCTGCTGTACAGCCTGTAAAGGTTCAGGACCTAAAACTAGAACTTGAGGATTTTACCAGGAAAAGTAAAAGGAATCAAAACTTTTTACCCACAGCTAAGAAACAGTATAATCCATTACCAGACGTGATAATTGCAGTGCCATTGAAACTTATCGATATTGCACATGAATTGAAAGAAGCCATTTCAGAAAGTGTGCTTTTTACAACAGTGCTGACAGTAAGATTCTATTCAGCAAAGTAGATGATGCCCCATCGAGCATGTGTGGAAAGTGTTAATGGTATTATCCCCACGTCTGGAAACTTGAGGAATTTTTCACCAACCACGTTTCACAACTACAGTCCTTATTCAAAGCTTCCTTACGAATGAGACATGTACTTGATCTCCATTTGCTAAGCCAATAGGTGCTCTGTCTACATCCTATAACTGCAGTTATCTGGCCTCACCATTACATAAACAGCTAATGTACTTACAACTCAAAAACAACTTTATCACCAAACACAAAGTCAGAACTCCTCTCAAAACAACAAGCAGGTTGAGGGGGAAATTTTTTTTTACCCTAAACTAGTCCTCAGTTTCCCATTAGCGCAGATTCCATAATGACAGCTGCAGTAGTGGAATTGGCATATTGCCAAATCCTCTTCCTCTCCACCCAACAGTTCTTATATACTAATCAGATACACTATGTCCAATGCACATCTTATTGCACAACTATGGACTGTAAACTGGACAGAAATAACTGAGATAGATGATCAACAAAGATGCTTATAAAATAACATAGTGATACTCCCTTAGGTATGGGGTCTTAGCACCTCCCCTTTTGGATCCCAGGAGAAAGCTCCTACAAGCTCTCTGATTTTATGTCAAGCTGCTTCATCTAAACAATATTTTTGCACCTCTATTTGATAATTTCAAATAAATGTTACAGCTATGTACAGTATGAAGTTCTAAATTTTCGCGATCAATTTCACATACTATACATTGTGACTATGCAAGGGTATATTTTTGAGTGTTATTATGCTTCATAGAATTGCAAGAGATCTAAACCAACAAGATCCAAGAATGACTAGTGACAATGAGGATTGTAGAAGCTTTAGAAGTGACAATAACATGATGCATAATTTATTGTAGTGAGTGCTTCCAAGTTTGAAAACCCCACAGACAATTAAGAGAAAATACTCCAGTAAGTTGTCATCTCATATGGGCTGTTTCAATGCTTGATAATTCTTTCGTTGATCTAAGATTTCCAATATTGCATTGCATACTTGTAATTGTATGCAACTATATGTGGTTCCTGAATTGATATCAATGGCATGTTGTTTAAGGTTTTCTGTCTGAGCACAAGCATTTTTTTTATTTGCTGGAGTGTTTATTTAAACATTGCTTAGCATTAAATCAGGTACACAACATTCAAACAAGGCAGATACTTTGAAACAATGCAATGAGGAATATCAAACTCAAACTAGCTGGTGGGGAGGGGGGGGGGGGGAGTAATTTTAAACTCTGATCACTCCCCTTTACCAGGGGTAGGGTAGTGTCCATGTATATAGGACTTGCTACCAGAGTATAGCGCACCTTAAGACTGGATGTCCTCCATGAGATCACGACTGACCCTTCCAGAATTTGCACCTTGGGCAAGGGACTTATCCACTAGACCACGGCAACTCAAACCAGCAGTGCATGGACATAGTAGACTGACTACAACCCTAACTATTGTCTCTCAGTGGGTCAGTTGTTAGCTGTCTCTAAGAGTAACCTCACAAAAATGTGGCAATATCTACATAGTGCTTGATATAAAATTTTGTAACATTAAAAGAAATACATTATAAACATATTAAAATTAAACACTTTATTCCAAATTAAGTACTAGCACTAGTGCAAGCTAACCATAATTGGAAATGTTTTGAAAATGAGCTTAGTCAGTTTAGTGAAGCTTCTCTGAGATCATGAAAATCAGAATTCATTATTATATAATATTTTACAACTAATAATAAGTCCACCATACCTGAATTCAAGTGAGCTTTGAAGTGGTGTTCCATACGCTCTGCAAGTATTCCTAAGATTTCTAGACCATATTGTGATATCTGAAAAAACAATGATAGCATCACTCACTAACTGAGCATCTGGTAAGCATAACAATAGGCATTGATAATGCCTTTTTAAATATCATATACAATATGTCCATCCAATGTCTCCTCTAGGATCATAATGATCGCTTCTCAAATGTCGATTTTGGAAGTTCGATACCTTTCTATTTTACACTATAAACTAATCCACAATCATTTTGGAAATGGGTGTTTTGGCAACCTCCTTCATCTAGGAACTTGACTTATTCTGTAACATGTAACTGCTAAGAAATTTTTCCAATACTACAGTGATGAGGAACTGTTATGAACTCTAATGCAGCAATTACAAATATTAATATCATGGGAACACTTTTGAAAATGCTCCCAGGCCAGTAATCAGAACAATAGGCCTGCTGCTCTATACTTAGAGGGCAGCATTTATCATAGCATGATTGATCATCAAAATTTGCTTTCATATTGGAAGTTAACATTTAGAATTGAAAGGCTAGGTCACTTTACATTCTTATGCCAATGGTAGATGGCCTGGAAAGCACTGTTTAGTTTTCACGCATTGGATTACTTTGGCCAATGATCATTCTATTTGTTGCATTTTGGGTTCTAGCCATGACAGATTCTAGTTAGCATATGGATAAATAGCTTTTCACAGTTTACCCTTGCAAAAGTAGCTCTATGAGACCAGGGTTCAATTAATGCCTCAACTTTCATTTTGAAAAGCATATTTAGATTTTCAGCAGATATTTGTCACTGGAATATGCACCAAGGACAAATCTGTGTAACCAAAAACTGGCAACTGCCCAAACAATAACAACATATTCCTCGTCGTACCCACTCAACTCATCATGTGTTCATCTTCTGGTTCACAACTTGGGCTTCTTTGATGTATTTCACATTGAAAGATGTACCAAAACACAAAACAAGAACATCTTATAAATCCAATCTCTGCAGCACCATTGCTGAATGCAAAAACAAATTTGAGAAAAGCCACACTGTATGTACATGTCACCACAGAACGTCCAACAAATTTTAAAGAAATTTTGTATCCACATTCCCTTTCTCAAAACCTTTGATTCAGTTGACCACTTAAGATCCTGAAACCTGGTACCCCAGAAGAGACAGTAGCAGCAATTATGATGATACAAAGAAATATAAATCAATTGTTCAATCTTCAGCTAGTGTTAATAAATTCCTTCAGACTGGGGCAAGAGTGTTGCCAGCACAACATCTTCGGTTCACAATCCATGAATCGGGGAGCCAAATATATCCATCAAAGACAATTTCAGATGCCCACTACATTGATGATCTAGCACTGTTTGCAGACAGCATTACCAGTGCAGAGCATCTGCTGCACTAAATGGAAGAAGCAGTGAATGTTATCAGTCTTCAAATCAATGTAAAAACAACACAATTTATATGCCATAGTCAAAAAGAAAGTATCAGATCTGTCTATGGACACCAGCTGAAAGATGTCAACCAAGATCTGTGGAGAATGGTGTAAACATCCACTTGCAAAATGCTTGGTACCAGTTAAATGTCACATGGAAGTCTGATCTATTCTTCAGAGCTACAGTTGAAACAATACTGTTATAAGTATCTCTGGTGTGAATGTTGAAAAGCCTTGACAACAAAATCAACGGCATCTCCCCCAGTATGCAACCCATAGTACATCAGTACCGACTGGAAAATCGGAAAAACACCCTTCAAAGACTGTACTAGAGGTCTATGGTAAAATCTTATCCCTGTCTGAAAGCATCAAGAAAAGAAGAATAGCAATTGCAGGACACTGCTTCCATAGCAAAGACGAACTTGTAAATGACATTCTTACATGGCAACCCTAACATGGTAAAGCTAGCATATGGAGGCCAACTCTGCAAATATGCTGAACTATCAAAAGTAGGCACAGAAACTGTAATGCTGGGCAGAGATGTATCCATAGATAAGGTCTATGCAGTCTCAGCAAACCAGTCTTGCTCATCAGACAACTGAACAAAAATCTTGCAATAAAAAATAACTGATCATCCTAGCTTCCAATTTAGAACACAGTACCTTTCCCTATGTTGACAATCTGACATAAGTTCTCAGTTCCAGTAAATAGAAACCCCCACCCCCCACCCCCCTTTTAAAATAGTTATTGCCTCTATAAGAAAGAATATGTTGATAGATGATCTAGACCATCAAATTCAGAAAAGTTGATAATTTCTTTGACACCTTCCACTTATGTTTTTCTACTCCTACACAATACACAGCAGAGTAAAGGTTGCATATTCATATTTACATTACTTCAACTGAGTTTGTATAGCAAAAGAGACAAAATTAGGCTGCTATAGGATGCATATCCCAAATCATTCACTTAGCACAGTTCTTTACTAAACACTGCTTACGAGAATCAATCAAATTACCCCTATACCATACACTTCTGATGATGCTACTTTCCGCAACAGAAAGACATAGGGTTGCCATCCAAAACTGTTCTACTGTTCCTGGACAGATCCCCATTGGTACTTTCAACAATCCTACTTAGACACGCCCACTGTATACCTGGGAACTGACACATATATGTGTATTTTGAAATACCACTAATGTAGCTTGATGACTTTTAAGAAAATTAAAACTTCTGCTGGTGAGATTTTGCAAAGATCTCTAAACTTAATGAATCATAGCATTGTTGATAGCAATTTTCTTACTCTGTATTTTTGGTGTGAGAATTCCCTGCATCTATCACTATCAGTAGCATAAGACACTTTTGTTGAATGAAAACAAATTATATATATATATATATAACATATAAAACTTATATTATCATGGCATTTATCTCAGTGTAAGTGCACTATAAAATTACAATGACTTTTATCAATATCACTTCATATAATTCCAAGCATGTACACCATCACATGTATGCGCAGTGGGTTGGCAAGCACACATTTTGGATATTGGCCAATCTTTCGCCCTATATAGTACATCCTAAAAACAACCAGCTACATGAATGTTATAAATCAAAAGAAAATAGATATTGCTTGAGGGTACCTATCAGTAATTGGTCAATTTTATTGGAATATTTCCCAAACCCATCCTGTTTCCTGAATATAATTAACACCTTCATATTGTTATGCTGTACACATGTAAATTGTGTATTTTTCAAGCAGTGTAATTCTCAGCTTAGGGTGATTAATCACAGAAATATGAATACATATTCCAACCTGAAAATACATTGAGATGTACCATCATTACTATTACATAACTGTCTGTCAAATAAGGACAGAAATCTTAGGCAAAACTTTTGGGTTCAAATTATCGTGGACAAGATTGAGAGTTCCTTCATCTGTGAACACCAGCACAGAAGAAGATCCTCCTCAAGTAGCCAATATCACATTTGTATCCCATAATCTTACAAATCAGCTGCACATTCTTTTCCTAATAAATGTGCTAACATTCTGCACCCTCTTTTCTGAACCTGTTACCAATTAGCATATATTTATGTGATCAAATGTTTACCTATAAATATTGGTCCACAGTGTTATAAATACTACTGGCTATGATAATGAAGTTGATATGGTAGCAACAGAATGAATAATGAGTAGTCCAAGGCAGAGTAAAAGAAAATCAATTTTCCAAGTCATGACACAATATCAGAAAAGTAAACATACATGGAAACCTTTTACTTCAGGACTGTGGATGACAAATGGTAGTATCTGACCAAACAGATCTTTCTGTGCTTCTAAATCAGTATGACCTTTCATTAACATGGCATTTGCATACTGCAGTTATAATATAGGCCACTGGGGTTAAGCGTAAGTTAAGCATATTTTTGTCAGTTAGAGGCAACTCAGTAGGATAACCACATGCAATTTCAAAATAGACATGCCCTCATCTCCCTACAAAAAGTTTTTGTAATTTTTAAAACATCTATTGGCTAGAGTTCTCTTTCACCAAAGCTACATGACAAACATTGGTACCATTTTTAGCTATGATGGTTTGTATTCACTTAGAAAATATCCTCAATAACCACTGTGAACACCTTACTTTAAAGTGATTGTATTTGGGATTATCAACCTGTAAATAGCTAAGGGACTTTTACCTTAGCATTCATGAATCAAATCCCTAAGGCACCCACAACAGTCTTTGCTCTGCTCGCATATTGAGGTGGATTAAACAGATCAGTTTCATTTTTGATAATGCAGGCATGGTTACACAGCTTTAAAATTACAATTGAAATTTCACTGGCAGCTTGCAGCTCAGGTCATTATACTCGTGACGGAATGCAGTTTTGCGTGCACTTGTACACAGGTGGTAATAACATTTTGTAAGACGTCTTGCATGCAATTGATACCACAACTTGTTTCTGTCGGTGGCCACTGAACTCTTTTTGAATACGGAAATATATCTGACCGGGAATCAAGACTTCGGAATCTGCTTCTAAATTGCTAGCATATCTTTGGCCTAATTAAAAGCATGTAGAGTTTCATACTACAATCAAGACAAGACTATTCATTCCTCAGGAAATGTACAATTTAACTGCACAAGTCTACAATGTTAAGCGTCTCCAAGACTTTTTATGGGGGATTTCTGTGTTCTGATGATCACGCACCGAATCAATACAGGTGATATCATAATTTCAGGTGTGGCGAGCCAGCCACTCTATATCCAATGTTAATTTTAAGATATCCATTTCCTTATTAAAATGGCAGAATCTGACAGTGTAAATACATGTACGGAACTGCCACATTCCGAAATAATGGATAAGAGAAATGACATATACTTGCGTTGAAAACTGAGTAGTTTTCGTGGTCAGCAAAATCTGCAGTTGCGTTACTGGCTGTCTGAGATCAGCTGAGCAAGAAGTGCGTTCACATAAGCCTGCAAATGTGAACTGGATACAAAATATATCTAGTGATGTAATTCATGGCAGCTTTAAGTAATTACTATCAAGATAAATTTGTAATCAACTTGACACCTTAAGCCTTCAGGTGCATCAACCTGAAACCTATCACCTAGACCGCTTGCTAATTCATCAGTTTCCTCCTTACGTAAAGGTGATTCCCGAGGGATCTGCCTATACTTTTCGCATTTTGTATTGTACCTACAAACATTCGTATATATAAGGAAACAAAACCCTCTCAGATAACAGTACAATTACAGACAATGTCAATATCATCAAAATCTCTTACCCTGAAGTTACTGCTACCTGCCCAAGCCGTTAATCCATCAATAAGTCTCTCAGCCCCTAAGTCAAGCGGGTTGGATGAATCAGCTAAGTATGCTACCAATTCCTCTGCTATTTTCAATCGTTTATGTGTATCCTGCTGTTGGACGGCGTCCAGATAATAATCCAAACTTCCAGTGTCCCTCATGATGGACACTTTTCACAAGGCAATTACATAAACCTTGTCACTGAAAATTGAACACTCGAATCCAAGTTGTACAACGGCAACTCAGTTCTTTATCAGCATTAATTATTTCCTTAACTAAATCGTAAATGAGTACAAGTAGTGGTCGAAACTATAAAAATATGGTGTTTAGAACCTGTTCGTTGCATCTCCTCTATTAAAATGACGACGTTCTACTTCTTTCTCTGTTGCTGTTACTCTATTGTGCTTATGACCTTATTTCACACAATAAGCGCGCCATGTTGCTGCTACACATTTTCAAAGCACCGAGTTTATCTTTGACGTCGAGGTCCCGGATGATAGGGACAAAGTGGTGAAAACGAAAACGAGGCTGTGCAATGTTTACAACCAGGATATCCTTCTCAGCAACTTTCGCAGTTGTCCCTCCATCTGCTTTGTCATAAGTGAAAGGTCAAATCATAGAAGTCCCACAGAGTAGAAGCATTTCAGATCTTAATATGCAGCCATTAACAATACATGAAGGCAGGAAAATACTTACGCGTAGTTGAAAACGTCTGGTTATATTGTAGGGTAAATTTAGGCATGCCAGTTGGACACGACATGTATGACACAGTTATGGAATGAGGGTAATGACGCTTACGAGAGGTAGAGAATGATCTAGCATCAATACCACATATCCCCACTAACACAATTCATTATTCCACTTAGAGTTGGATCTTTTGATGATAATAGAAACCTATCCCTAGACATATTTCAGATTTGGTTGAGTTCCTTTGAACCTGTTGAATCCAAATGTACAAGTTGACACAGCAGTATTCGTAGAACTTAGAATGGGCTTAGTACATTTCATCAAGTAAAAGGCAACACAAATTGAACACATGCTAATCTTGAAGCCAGAATCCAGATCGATGGTTTGTCTCCCTCAGACTGGATCAATATTTTTAACATTCCTCCGAATCTAGTAAAAAATATCGGTCACAAACTTCCGAGATCGGCATCGGCATCGGCATCTCATAGAATGTAAAATGAGCAACGGCCCTTTTTATTATAGGTATGTATTGCATTATGTCCACATATCCTCTGAAATTTACTACATCTTCTCCAAAAATGTAGGATTTCGAACTTCATTAAGAATTATTGAGATGTTGACATTTAACTTCCTTGATGTCTGTTTGGGCTCCTTTTTAAACTTCCTTCGCCCTTTGATTAAATTTGTAATGTGCTCATTATCTGGTTTTCAATAATTGCTATCTTTAATCTTGCTCGTTTAATATCTGAAGGTATAGTCTTCCTCCAAATCACATTTGTGCAACCACTGTGAATTATGAACCACGCGTCAAGATTGGGAGACCCTTTTGAGGACTGCTTCCCAGATAAATGTCATTCAAAACAAAAGATAATGGTGTTGAAGAATGATACTTGTAAAGCGACAGCCTCCATAAGTGAATGGTAAACTCCCACTTCTACTTTTTACATACGTTATGGGTAAAGTTGAAGCATGCAATTTGTAGCATGATTACATGTATTTCTTTTTACACCAAAGATAAATGAGCACAAGAGCTTATTTCATTGTGATGCACGTGGCTTTTGTAAGTATATAAACATATAATGATTCCCCTTTAAGACGAATCCACATTCAGTGAGCTAGAATAGTTAAAAAAGGTCGCCATCTTGAGTTTCTTGTTGCACAAGACGCCCTCCATGGTAGCAAAACCTTACCTGGCCTAAGCTATCCTAGCCTTGATCTCTATTGGGGGCTTTGCACCCTCCGTAAAAAATGAACCGAGCTTTTTGAACTGGCGAATCTGCTTCAGCAGATCGCCATGAACTACCATCTTGCAATTTGGAATAATGGTAATTTGTTATGACAACACGCTCGGTTTTCTGAATCTCTTTACCCGAGCTTACTTGAAAAGTTTGATTCATGTGCCCTTGGCCGGAGATGGTCGTTTTCTACTGCGAAACACCAATAAAGATACTACGTATCGGATTAAATAACCTGAGTTCCAATTACAAACATCAATTTTTTAAGTTTTTAATTTCATACATTACGCATTTGCTTTTCTCGATTAAATATTCCCTTCTAAAACAATTGAAAACAATATTTCAAAACTTTATTATCGTTCTATGAGGTGAATCTCATAGCACCATATTTTCCCGTTCTGATTAAGAAACTTGTAATGTTAAGCAAGTGTCATAGCGTGTTACTTTGCACTCAAGAATAGACCTGATACATTCAAAACCTTACGTAGCTTCCTGAAACTTCAACACATTAAATACCCGACAAACCCTGATAGTTGAGAAGTTACAGAGTGACTAGGCCCTATTGAGCGTGACTGTGCTTGATTTATAGGCAAGTCAACAGAAGATGGATACGATAAAAGGCCCGTCCTCCCTGTTGTATGTAAATGCATTGGGAATTTTCAAAGAATTTCTTTCTCTGCTTCCTATACCTTCATTTACACCCATTTACATAACGCGATTGTTTTAAAGTCTTAGCAAAGGCCAGATCGGCCCTCCACTTGAAAGTTCTAGAGGTAATATTCATTAAAACGCAAAATCCCTCTCTGTGTCGACAGAAGGAATTTGTGTTTCCGTTGGAATTGTTTTAGATCTGCGCGCTTTTTCTTTTGTTTATTTATTACTCAATCACAGGTCGTTTTGTTTCTAGCTCGATCCTTTTCTTTGTTGTCAGTTAGGATAAATAAGCTTGTTCTTTTTGCATCGTTCTTTGCACGGAACCAGACTGACGAAACGCGTCTCTGGCACACATATGATTCCACTATTCAAGGTTATCTACAATTTTTTTTAGTTCCAACCAACTCTACAACGTGATCTGCGCTTTCAGAGAGATGCAACATGAAATCAGCTATTTCGAGAAACAATTAAGGGCGTTTAAACTTTAAAACTTGGCTGTGTTGCCACTTTCTAAAGAATAAACACATTCTGATGATGCTTTTAAAGAAGTGCGAAACTTTTTGTATGTAATCTGTCTGTGTATTAAAAATAAAGTTTCATCCCAAAGAATTGAATATCTTGAAGGTACAACGTCATCTGTGTTACTATAGATTGATAATCATCCCAGGAATTGTTACTGGGATTTTTTACCGGGATATAGTTTCCCACTTACTGGTACAAGTATTGTACATACCGGATACCGGATCAGTTAGTTTTCAAAGTTAAAATAAACGGGTAGGTATTGCTGATCTGCCTGTTAATACTCTGCAAAGAACAAAAGAACTTGACACTGAAAAGACAGATTTTGCAGTCAAGTTAGCAATCCTGGGCACATTATGGGCTTGTAGATTTAGAGGAGAGGGTGCGACCAATAGTATATCTAAACACACTATTACAGAAGCAAAAGTTTTCGGAAGTGGATATTGAACCCAGAATGAGTCACAACATATTCGATATTCATTACTGTTAACCCAAATAATCAAGGCAACATGTTACACATAACTCCTGAACCAAATCTAACATTCGTTGTTACTCGCACATGTCGCACATTTCTTTGTCAATAATTTCGTTGCCTATGCTTATATATTATTGATGACTGACAAGTCAACCGACGATGATTCCATTTGATAGTGAGTTTGAAAACTTTGACATACTAAATGGATTACTTGCTGACTATGAAAGATGCCATCACAAGCAATAAAAACACATATTCTTTATCTTCAAAGCTTTTGGGTCATAGCTCAAGCCAGATAAACTTTAACAACACAAGGCCAAAGCGGTAGCGATTGATCTTGCAGAAAAACTACATCGTTTCTAAGGATAAGAAGGTTGTGAAACTGCCCTTATCTTTACTCCTTAGAGGTTAGTCCGTTATAATTGGAATGGTTAATCGATAACCTCATTTCTAACTGCTAACTTTCTAAAGATAGTGGTAATGACAGGGCGTATTTTAAAATTCGCACGATTTCTCTTTCTACGCTTGCTGTTGCAATTGCCTTAGTCATGTCGCCAAGGTATGTACTATAACAGGTAGAAAACGTGCTATTTCCTGATCATTAGACAACTTCCTTTCTCTACTTAGAAACTTCACTTACAATCAATTTTTAGAGAGGAAGAAGAAAATTGAAAAAATTGGAGTGGATTGTTGTCTAGGAGATTGAAAACATTGAAACATTGATAAATACCTACAGAACTCAATAAACACTTCTGCAGTTTAACTGGTTAATTGTCTACAATCACACAAATGTTTTCTATTATGTAAGTTCATTTTTTCTTACCTTGACATCCACAGGCTCCAAAAGACCCTACGCAATCATCCAAACTTCATGTCTGTAAGAAGAATGAGAAAAGTTGGTGGTTCCTCATTGTCTGATAAACTTCACATCTGAACACCTAAGACTGATGCTTCTCTCTTGTATAGATTATCGCCTACCAAATAAGCGTGCATCAAATATTGACATAAAAGCAAGTAAATGTTTGTAGTGAATGCAGAAAGGAAAAGAAAGAGGAGGTTCCGTTTGATGCATCTGCAATCAAGTTTTAAAATTGATAATATTTGGGTTTTCTGAAATTTTTATAAACTCAGCCTTCATTGTTTACCCTATTTATCAACTTCAATACTGATTTCAGAAAGAAGTCTAACAAGGCATATAGCACATGAATCTCTATTCGTGGCAATTTTACCATAAAGAGTTCATTTTGTGCCAATTTTCAGGCCAGACTAAATAGAGACGTTAAGGTGCCATTTGTGTCGTGGACGTTGGCGACATCTCTTTTCTTCTAGTATACAGCAATGCAATTGACGTACAGCCAATTGATGTATTACTCAAAGTGACCGAAGTGTCAGAGTGACATGCACATGCATGATGCGTGTCTCTAATAGAGTTGAGCTGTTCATTCTTTGCAGGCCTATGATACCAGGATGATACCAAATATAGCCTTTGAGCTTGTGTTATCATCATAATGGAGATGTTATTATTAAGTGAATATAATGTGATTTTTACTTTACATATAAGAAAACATACAAGTTTATAAAACAGTTGCTTCTCAAAGTTTTATTATTTTTAGAGGATAATACTAGACATAGGACAGGACAACAAATACTCGAATAAATTCTAAATATAAAAATAATATTGAAATATTGACATATAAGATCACAATAACATAGAACCCAAACATCAATAGTATTTATTGCCTTTGATGTTATCATGCTGGATATTCCGTTGAGAACTTATTTTAATCTACGTTAGGATCCTGTTTTTATTTCTATCGCTAACAATTCATGCTAACGTTTAGATTTACCAGATCAAAGATTAAGAGGGGGTGGGGGGGCAGAAAATGGCAGTCACCCCTATTTGTTGACCTGACGATACATTCTCTCTTACCTTCGTCTACGCAAATCTTGAAATAAGAAAAAAGGCTTTCCAGTGATCATATCGAAACGGATAATCCGACATTGCCCTTCTCTCATTAAACATCAATCCAGTGAATCATCCGTCAACAAGAGTGCTCAATGCACCTCTCTCATATGTATACGTCTCAAAGTTGTCAAAAATGATAGCAAGTTATCATGCTCACTTTTCCAAAATATTTATCCATCTCCGATATTTCTACAAAATCGTAACATTTTATGCGAAATTGTAGGGCGGTAACAGCCAGGTGGGAGGGCACAACCCCCACATTTTAAAAAAGTTTTCTTACCTATGAAAATACTGAGCAGATGTTTTCGTTTAGACAATTGCATGAGCCAACTTTCAGAATTCTTTTACACCCATCCTGCTTTGTATATACCCACATTAAATGTCCTCCTAGGTCGATATTTTAGTACCGTGGGAAGTGACTCATACCGCAGACATTCTTGGGCTGCCTTTCAGGTTAATACCTTTTCATTCAGAAACGTTTAAGTCTCCTTCTATGCCGCGACAAGCAATATCTTCTAGTAGTTGCCTGCAACTGGAAAATGACATCAAGTCCATTTTGCTCAATTTAACGTTCAAAATAGAAAGTGTTTGTAAAGACTTCAGTTTTATTCTGTTCGTTGGTAAGTAAGCTTTGGGAGTCACCCCTTGCAAACGTTTGCTTACCATTTCCCAAACGGAGTTGTCAGAGACGTGAAATTCTTTGACTAACTTTTACTCTCTCTGTCATCAAATTGTAATACTTAAGTGCTTAAATTTATGGCAGATCTGGTCAAAGCTTTTGTTTGAAAAGAAATTGACAAAAGCCCAAACTAAATAGTGTAATATTTAAGTCATTTTTTTCACAGCATTCTTTCTCCTTTGAAAGACATAATGTAGTTATCTCTTATTTTTTATGAATTTTACACAAGAAAATGAATTTCAGAAGCTAACTACAGAGAAAAAAGGTAAGGTTGAGGGAAAAATTGAAAGACGCAAAATTTAGCTAAAATCACTTGTTGACCAGTGATGACTGTCATTAGCACAAAAGCTTCTTTCTGATAAGCTATAATTCCAATATCCAAATTGTTTCTATCATCATACTACCAAAGACATTTAATAAAAGCAAGACGAAGCCCAGTACTGTAGAACTTACTGATGTAAAGTTAAATAGATAAATAGAGGCGAAAGAGCTTACCCAATGGAGAATTAAGCCCCTCCCACAAAGCTAAAGCAGATTAGGGTTAAAGTGTAAGAATCTGCCTAATATTACTTATATTTTAGAATCTCATATACTTCTGCAAGGCAGTGAATTACTGTCATCATTTACTTCCTACCTGTTTTAAAAATTCTTTTTAATTTTCTGTTATTATCCCCCTTCCTCTGTGTACTGCGTCTTCAAAAGTTTCAAACGTCAAAGAATAATCACCCTCATGAAAAGATGCGCTGATGGTATGTTTATAACGATAATACAAATAGCACGTCAACTGAAGAGATAGATTACTTACCGAACAAAATATTTTTATTCTCGTAACGTTTTCATCCCCATGGTTTCTTAGAGCAAAAGCAAAGTTTATATAAGGACCTTTGTTCTATTCTGTTCTCTTCTAAACACTATATACTGAAGATATTCTACAATGTGCGCAAGAATTGACATGAGATCAGACAAAAATGAATGACACAGGCTACTATTTCAAATAACATATGTATTGATAATCTGAAAATGTTATTCATCAATGTTGACAATCTGAAAAGCTGAGCAGCTCCATTTATTATGTCTTTACTAAATACCTATGCAGATAGTTTCACATTCTGACATCATTCAGTATTTTATGCAAATAACAGATCCTAGCCATCTTGGACATATTCCTTTATTCTACATCTTAAACCTAATTTTTGTATCTTGCACTCAATCAGTTTCATTTTTAATTCCACAGTTGCGATACGCTTTGCAAACACCCCTGGAAACATGTTCGTTCTCTTTTCATATTCAAATAAATATTTAAAAAATTAATTTTGCTGCAAGACATGTTTATTTTTGCCACGGGAAAGGTACGAAATATGTTATAATTTTCTTATTGAGTATTAAATTATGTTATGGTGACATTTTCCGTAATGTACAAATCTAATTGACAAAACACGTAAAATAGCACTCCTCCTTATTTTGGTTTGCAAATCGGTACCCTGATAAGAAAAGTAACTTACCATCACTTATCTTGTAGCTTGGATTTCTCTGAGCTTTCCACAATAGAAGCCCACCCTGTTTTCCCAACAAATTCGTGTCAAATAAACTTTGCTTTCAGAAAAGAAAACCTCCTGAGAGAAAATCTCGTTAACTTCCCCTCTGCACCCTGTGGGTCTGTCATGTCACATTTCCCTCTCCATTTTCCTATGTTTTCCTTACAACTTTCTAAGGACTTCATTAATACCTGAATGATAATTATGTTTTCAGAATTTATCATAGCAGTAATAACTTTCATTGGATAAGTTGTGTTTTTTAATTTCTACAAGGCAATCGTCTGTCGAGTCTTACACAGGTAAATATTGTCTTTTGAAATAATTAACTTCTACATAAGCTATTTGCCTTTCTCCGGAAGGATCCTCGTAAGGAGTGTTGAATGCACAGTTTTGGCTGGCGTTAAGTCAAGTGAGACAAACACAGACTTCACCTGTTGACTTTTAACTGCCCACTGTAAAACAAAGAGGCAGAGTCAGTTTTAGTTCTTATTATTCCCTCGCAAATATCTGTGAACATGACCTTGGTATAAGAGGTGATGTAGGCTTGATAAAGTTATGATTATTATCACAAGTTTACAGTGACTGATAGCAAATGATAGGAAACAATTTAATGATCAGACTTTAATGGTTTATTCCACTACAGCCATTTACCTTTTTCCCCTTTAAGTGCGTTATATGCTGTTTGTAGTAAGTTATAGTCAAAAAGACTCAAGGCTGGAAACAAAACAGTGTTTCTAGTGTTGCTTCGTCCTGGTCGAGCAAAACCTTCATAGCATAAATTATATCCTCGAGGCTATGAAACAGACTTTACTTTTTATAAAGCTTCACTACGAGGATAGTCTTGTGATAGTTAAAAGTTTTCCAGTTGAGGCTAATGTGTTTGATTTTAAGAAATCCAATTCTTGTCCGTATACTTGCTCCAGTCGATGAAAGTGTTCTTTGCGATTTTCAAATTTAAATCAAATTAATATATTTGTCCTCTCTGACAGTAACTTACAATATGTCTCAGCAGTATTTGGGTTTTAAACTTGTTCAGATAAAAATAATAAACTATGAATGAATCACAAAAAAATATACACGTTAAGGTAAGTCTTTATTTTGCGGAGACCTGCTCTGTTGTTGAGATGGAAAGAGAATGGAGTTTTAACATAAGTGTTTGTAAATAGCTCAGGTAGTTACTTACATCGAAACCTATGTTCTAGATCCTAGTGCAACAAATTCGTTAACGAGGCGTAGGAGCAGTTCGCACAAGAGATCAGCTGCACATATTTAGTGCTAATGTTGACTGTGAAGAAAGACTAAGCAAAGAGTGTCTGTCCACCTAGGGGATACCTTTGATATTCGCATAAAGATATAAACTGGTGATTAAAGCTTCCAAAATGACCATTGGAGATACGATGATAAGTAACAGTACGAGTGATTACATGAAGAAAAATGGGATGGGAATCATCAAAGCTTTGTAAGAAAAGCGCAGATTCGAAATGGGCGCAGTGTTTACGGTTATATATGATAAACACTTATACTGAATGCGTAGGCGCCGATTACGTTGGGGCTTGGGGTATCGAGTCCCCCCCTTAAAAATAGCACTTTTAGTAAAGCTGCTTCTATCGTTATCAACTTGTTGTACAGTATTTAGTAGGTATGTAATTTTCATCAATTGTCATGGGTGTTATCCAACCATCACATTGAAAATGAACGATTGCACTTTAAATTTAAAAATTGTATTCAAAAGTACACTGAAAACTATTACCACATGTGCTGTTTAAGCTATGACAATAATACAAAATTTGGTGTATTGTCTTTATTGTCATAGAAGGGGGGACCATGGAGCTATTTGATGACTGACGGGACGACAATTCAGAAAAGGTTGGGAATCACTGGTTTAGATAACATGTGCCGATTTTAAAAAATTTTCATGTTTGAGACACTCCTATGAAAATTAACACTCGGCACCTATGATCAAATGTGAGTCCGAATTGGCTTTATACAGTTTCAGCAAGATTGTCTACTGTATATAGAGAGGAAATCTAATAAAAAAACCCAGTGCAAGTGGAGATACATTACATTTAAAGTACATGGAAAATGGTATATCAGAGCTCCAACTAAGTTTTCATTTTACTTTTTTTCGCACTAATTCAGCCACAAGATAATATAACTGGCGGAAAAAATTATATTGTTGATGGTTTCTTCCAAGACATTTTAATCAGAGATTATGAAACACAACGTTTCATAATCTCTGTTTTAATTCCGTTGAAAGCATTTTCGGCTCTAAATATTAACCGAGCTATTGTTATACACTTTAACTCTATGTAATCATATTGGAAAGCTCGAACAGAAATTGAGTTAACTCGTGTTATCTTATAACCGCCAAGTATACTAACTTTATTCTGAGATACAACCTTAATCCAGGACCCATCAAGTACCCTTGCGCAATATATCTGACAGGCTGTCGCAAGAAACAAAAAGCTATCCAATATAAAGGTTGTGAATGCTGGTACCATGCTAAATGAATTAACATGCCAGCAGCAGAGTATATTCACCTATCGTTGAATTCAAACACAAATTTGAGTTATAATTCTTGCCTGTTTCCTGCATCAATGTTATTATCTTCTCTTAAAGCCTTCACGGGTATAGTTAATGAAAATGTTGCAACTTTTAATAAATGTTTGCCCTCACTTCGACGGGGATTGAAGATTGGCCACCTGAATGTCGATCACCTTTAAAAAAGGGTAGAATCTATTAAGGAAATACTTAAGTTGCCCCGACTTGATGTAGTGAGGCTGTCGTAGAATTGGTTAACCTCAGATTTCTTAGATGGAGAGCTAGGTATTAACAATTATTCATTTCCGAAGAGACAAAGTCAACAACAAATACACCAAGGAGGAAGAATTTTTATTATTGTAAGAGCAACGTGGCTATTCCCTGGTAGAAGCAATTTTTTATCAAACAATATTGAAGTATTGTTGTTTGAAATACTTCAATCCATATAAAACATCATCAGTTATTGCAAGATATGGTCGTCTACAAGACTCTAATTCTGGAAACTCTATTAAATCTGTCAATAACACATTAAGCACTCATTGATTCCACTGTGATATTTGTGCTATTTGCAACTTTAACATCAACTAAGACTCTACCCATGATAAGGCGATGAAAATGAAAATAAAAAAACTTCTTTATCATCAAATGACGTAACACAAACTGTAAAGAAACCAACAACAGTTACGCTAATTGATCTTATATGTGTCAACAACGAGCACAGAATTTCCGGTGTCATATCATGGATACCTATATCAGTAATCATGATTTAGTGTTTTGTGTGATACCAGCGGCGATTCCAAAAGTTACCCCCAGTATCGGAGAAACGAGATCATACAAGAACTATGTCAAAACGTCTTTTGTAAATAACATGATTAAACATCGTGGAATTTTATAGACTCTATGGGAAATGCAGACGATGCCGTGATTCAGTGGGAAAGAATGTTTACTAATATTTCAGATACTCATACACCGATTCGCATGAAACGTCTGAATGGTTGTAACGTGGATGACACAAAAAGTACTTGATGTTCGCAGAACACAAGATTATCATCGTAAGAGAAGCCGCCAAACTAATTCAACATGTACATATTATTGGGGCACGACAAGGAAACAAGAAATCATGCTAATAGAGAGAAGAAGCCATTGTAATCTGAGTATATTTGCCACTTTATCACTAAGACAAAATCAGACAGTAGTCGGATGTGGGGTTCTCTAAAAGAAGTGTTGCTAAGTTTCCGATTTGTATCAATAATACAAAACGTCGAATTCAAGAATAAGTAGTACACGAAGTCAAAGACAGTCTTGAACTTGTCAATGAGTACTTAGTGATTATTGGAGAGAAACTGGCGAAAGTTTTTTATAAAAATATCTCTGAGCGAGAGAGTTGGCCTGCCAGCAAAACTAATGCAATTTTCACCTTTAAATTCGTCTCTCCAATAATGCGTCTAATGATGCGATAGGATAAAGAAAGTTTATAAATGCTTAAAGATGCAACTGAGATTATCACAACTGTACAGCAGAAGCTAATTTAATTTCTAATGGAAAATGGCGAGTTTGTAGATCTAAAAAGACAAAAAGATGTGCTAATCAACATGTCGTGCTGAAAACGTTAACGACTATGGAACCCATACAATATCAACTAAATGGTTCGAATCATACCTGTAAAACCGATATCACAAGACCATGATAGAAAGTACATTATCATCCTCCATGCACGTAACTACTGGTGTACTACAAGGAACTGTGTTTCGAGCTTTACTTTTCCTAGTGTATATTAATTACCTTGCCGACCGTTGTGAGTCCTCACTTTTTGCTGATAATAAAGCCATCAGCTGACAAAGTACAGCGGAACCTAAATGAAGACCTGTCAAGTTTAAACAAATGGCTTGATTATTGCATAATACCATTGAACCTTAAAAAATCAAAATTTATTGTCGCTGGTAGGGACGTGTAAAGAACTTTAAATCCATACAGTTGATAATAAATGTACCGTTAGAAAAACTTGACGATTTTCAATATTTGGAAGTAGTTTTTAACGAAAACTTAAGTTGGAACATCATATTGATTCCGTTCAATAAAACGGATCCAAACGCTTAAGTATGCTTAAACGCGTTAAGCACTTAGTACCCATCAAATTTGGAGAGACTGTATTCAACAATTTAATCTCACCTACACCAGAATACGTGGGCATTATAAGGGGAGGTAGGTCTATCACATCTCTAACAAATAGACTACAGTTTCAACAGAATAATGTGACAAAGGATATCCTAAATTTGCCTGCAAGGTCCTATAGTTCACAGCTCTGGAATTCTCTGCATGGAGGTTACGTAAATGTAGGAGGCAATTTTCATCGCTGTTGTTTTGTATTTAGAGCCCTAAATGGCCTTACAGACTTTGCTTTTAATGATCCGCAGGCTAGTGAACTGCATGCTTACAAAACTAGGAGCAGTTTCTTAGGTAGGACCAACTAAGGACAACACATGTCGAGTTACATGGTCATTAAGGAATAGAATTCCATTCCAGCTAATATCAAACGGCCTGAATAATTTTACCATCTCATGACAGCCAATTTCAATAAAATTTGAAGTTCTCTATTTGAGCGTATTTATGTTTTATCCACTTTATATGATAAGTTTACCATATTAACTTTCTTAAATTCATTATTGTAGTTTTCGTAGATATTAGTTATGTAAAATTGTTATGTACTCTTGTAACTTTTAATCGTTATTCAACTACTTTGTGTTAGTAGGAAGGTCCCTGAAGAAAATCCCCACCGGTGATGAGGCTATATTACAATATTATCATTATATTTCAAGGCACTAAAATCACCAAGTGGAAGTCGGTCACCAAGGCCTCTCTTAGGGACCTTGTGAAGAGAAGAAGATAAATAGCTTTAAAATGCGTGAATGGCAACGAGCTGAAGATGTTTTAAGATTGAAACGTAGGAGTGTGTGGAAAATATGGATTGATTGTGCATGGTTGACAGAAGAACGCTGGACGACGACCAAAGTAAATGGATTGCTTATCTGTTTTCATGATCGTCTCTGTTATAAGAGAAACTATCAGAAAAAGTCCACCAGAATGGTGGGCGATTCCCACTTTAATGTTTCTGGTTTCAGAGAGAGGCTAATACAATATGCAAAGGTCATATAGAGGCTAGACTTCATACAACAGTTTCTTCGCAGCACTGTCGTGAAGTGCCAATAAGTCTTTGCGAAGACAATAATATGGCGATGAGGTATAAATCAGTACAATATAGAACTATGTGATGCAGTTTCATGTGCGAGTAACACGATACAAATGACCTTCTTTTGTAAAGCCAGATTTCCATACCGCAGTCTTTGTCGCGCGTGATTTGAGCCCATTGGCATCATCGCAATTTCCTTCATAATCTTGAAGCTATCGAAACTCAAAAGCCCGGACATGGACATCATACCTTGAAAGATGCGAAGATTCCTGCTTTGTTCTGATTACCTTCGCATGGAAATCTTAACTTTCATAGGGACACTTGCTGAATTGACCTTTCCCTTACAACAGAGAACTTAGGTAAGATGTCCTTGGTCTGTGACCTGCCCAAAGCGTTCAATATTTACTCTTGTATTATTGAAGCGAATATCTGACCAAACGTCCGATTAATTCATTTTGGTAGAGAAGTTGGCAGCATTGACGATCTAAAATGATCTAGTGTAGCCTTAACTGTTAACAAATACTTATTGTACATGTTTCTGTAACACAAAACATTAATCAAATTCAAAAGGCTATCGAGGTATTCATCGCTTTAAAAATCTTACAATGAATATAAAAGTTGTGAGGTAGCAAAGTTTATTAAACGATCTAACGGACATAAAATCAAAGTTTCAATCCCGTGTTACATTTGAAGTCCCAAACTACATCACCTGCAGAAGTGTCTTACGGATGAAATTGGCATAATGAGTGGGATCTTCATGATTCTGCACGGCAAGTAAATGAACATTCCAGTACTATGGTTTACATTTGACCAGCCATTGTGGCTTTAAAGCATATTGAATTATTTAAGGTTCAAACCTTCTATTATACACGGAAAAGTTCAGTAGGAACTATAAAGTTTCTGGGGTTTTTTGCCGTTTTTTTAGTAGATGTAGTAACATAATCATGAGTAAATGAGTGTCATGACATCGCATAACATGATAATTAGGGTTTCAAATCTAATAAAAGCTCACTTTTACTTAAGGATAACTGTATCTTAAATTTGCAAACATTACATAAATCAACAAGGCATTAAACATTTTCTTCTTTGATTCTACTCTAGTACAATCTCCTCAAACAATACAAGCTAGTTTGCTATTACAGAGAAAGTACAGACCTGTCAACCTTTTCTACATAAAATGCATGAAATATTCTGATATAAGTATCTCCATTAGGCACTATCATCGTTGGCGCCGAAGGGAAAATTTTAAAAATTGAGGTCCTTAGATCACTGGTAAATAACTTTCCTAACAGTACCTTGCCCCACCTCCACCTACAGTAACCCTACAAAACACTTATTCAACTCTAAAACCCGACACAAAAAGCACACAAGTCAATTGCGAAAAGTTGTGCAAAAGCCCAGCACCTGAGGCAAATTCTTACCATTTTCATTTTCGAGCGTCTTGGACACGATGCGGACAACTTTTCTGTTCTATCACGAAAGAGGTGCCGTTAACTCTTTTACCTCGACAAGGTGAATTACGGGTGGAAGTGCAGCTTGGAGAAATTTCAATAGTACTTTTGTCAACGGGTATTTGAAAGCATTGATCAGCCTGTTATTCCTCGTAGCAGATTCCTTGCCATCCTTTCTGTCAGGATTTAACGATTGAAAATATCTTTTCATGGATGTGAAAAGTCGAATCACCCTGTCAATGTAGGTTATCATACCAAGCCATCGAATACTGTGAAATGTCAAAATCTAGCAGTAGTCCTGATCACAAAACTCACAGAATTCTACCAGAAGATATTTTCGTTTAGATGAATAATCAAAATGGAAATAAACACCTACAAGTAATTGTTCAACTCCCAAGCCTATGACACTAGCAACAGCATCAGTTGCCCTTTTAGCAGCATTGTGGGCTATGTGGCAAGGGCATCCCTTGAAAATAATATATAGTAAAATAAATAGTTTTCTGAGTGTTAAATTTGACTGAGAAAGGCATCTCCTTATTTCCAATCTGTTTACTAACTTTTCTCTGAAATGCGAGAAATATGCTGCGAAGTTTCATGCGTGCGTGATGTTTTATCGCGAAAAAAAGTACGTGAAAAAGACGCACAATTCTGTAAGGTTGAAAGGAATGAAAATAATGTGAACGAAGAGAAATGTATCTGTTGTAATTTTACAAATTACTCTGTACTGCTGAAACTGATTTCAGTTCTGTATGAAAATTTGCTTTTGGAGCCATACATAAATGACATCCCGTCAGTGGGGGGAGGGGGTGTCTGGCCAATCTGAGACGGATTGTGATAGAGGAGGGGGTCAATGTCAGTAAGACATCCCCATTCAGAAAATTTTTCTGTCATGTTTTATGCACTTGCATATTGCTGAATGCACTATCTTTGAGGAAAGGGGTGATCAAGAAGTCTCGAACATCTTTGACATATTACAGCATAATGCTTTTGTGGATGATGACTCTACTGCATGATCTTTTGTTGTCACAGCTCTTTTTGCTGATTTGGAAAATCGATTTTTTTCATAAGACACATTGAATTTGTTTTGCTTTTTGCTATCTAAACGAAACGAACTGAAACCAGTGGCAAGCCCTCTTACAAAGTTGAGGTTGTGTGTGATGTTTATATTTTGCGACACCTGTACACCACAAAGTAATTTTCTGAAATTGTCAATTTTAAATCTGGTCTGGAATTACCTTACCACCAAGGTTTCACACATTGGATCGAAAAGTGACCTCTTTACGGAAGTTGGTAAAGGCAGTGGTTCGTGATCTTTTGTTCATTTGTTTTGTTATGTTTCGCCACATGTTTGTCAGCAGCCAGTTTAGTTCCCAGCTATCTTGTTGTTGTCTTATCCAGTAATTCGTTTGTTTTGTCTCCATAAATGAAGGCTTGTGAGCTTAAGGCTTGAGAGATAATCAGGTCGATTATTTGCTGTTTAAATAACTGCCTATCCAGATTCTGTTTTTTCTGAGTGCATGAGCATCATAGGACGTCCGGGGGTGTAAAAGGTGACATCGCAAGAGGGGGGTCTTGAATCCAAGACGCACTAAAACAAGGGGAGGGGGTCAGATTTTAGAATATTGGGGGAATGCCATTTATGGATTACACCTTTGTTTGCGAGTCTTTGTGGTAGATGGATTGAGCCATCTATTAATACTTCCAAAGCTCAATATGCTCTTCTGAAAAATGGGCATTTTCGATGACTGGAACCACGGGGTATTTGCTTTGGTGATCCTACATATCATTCTGGACCAATGTGCCAAACTTCAACCCTCTACTATTTTTTGCACTTGTTTTAGAGTATTTAAGATACATTGAACATACTACAGCTTTGACATGCAAAAGCTAAATCCACCATTATGGAAAAAGAACATTTCCGTTTCCATACATGGGGCATTTTTGGGTGATTTTACACATCATTTCAAACCATTGCGCCAAATTTCACCACATCATTTTCCCAGTTTTAGTCTTACTTATAAGCTAACTCTACCAGTGTTTACCTCCGAATTGATGAGATTTCGAACTCCACAGCCATGTTGTGTATTTCCCATGTCTCATGTCGCAGTGCAAGGTAAACAATTTGAGAACGAGAACCATTTCCATGGTTACATCTGAGGCAAGGGATGCTCCTTTCTGATTAGTCTAAGCCAATGAAATGCTTACTTGTCAGCAATGAGAGGCTGCTTTGCTCCTTCTCATCAAGATAGGGCTTTGACAAAAAATCAGCAATGGCACACTTGCCAGACTGTGTGATTATAACAATATGTTTGGAAAGAGTATCAACAAGAGCATGCTTAATAAACTACTTTGGCAAAACGACTGTCTTCACCCAGGCACCTTTTGTCGCCCTTAGAAATTATAAAACACTCCACAACCTTCTAGTGCATGCTAAGGTTCAACAAATCCAAGAAAGGCAGGCGTGTTTTAAATGTGGGCACCCCAGATGTAAAACATGAAAACATCTGGTTGAAACAAATGAATTTCAAAATACGACGGGTACAAAGCTGTTCATTTATTACGAGCAAATTGTAATCCCATGGGTATTATACGCCTTATACGATGCAAAGTATGAGGCCTGTAGGACATAGGGGAATGTACCACAAAACAGCATGAAAGATGGAAAGATTATTAATGCCAAATAGTTGTACGGCAAACAAAAATGAAGCCCACTTCCAGCCAGAAGTTTTCAGCCACTTCAAGCAGGCAAAGAAGGACTAGTATTTGTCTGGTACTGGTATAGTTGCTAAATGCTTGAAACTTTTTTTCCTGCCATCGACAGCTATATATTTTTTTAGAAATCGGCATATCAAATATTTAGGTCTCTGCACAGGGGTCCATTACCCACCCTCACCTCTACATATCCAAGTGATAAATGCCTCAAGACATACAAAGCAGATGATACCTTGAAGGCAAACAAGTAGATTATTATGATAATCACATTCCTCATCTGCCACTGGCAGGAAAAAAAATTTTACTATTTGTTTTCGCACATGGAAATATCAGGATGGAAATATTACATCATCACTACAATCAATCATCAAAGAGTAATCTGTATCAAAATCTGATTATACATTTTCATGCAAGATTGCAAAGATCAAAATCAAGAAGCTACTTGATAAGATTATCTATATCTTTTCTCTTGGGGCCTCATTGTCAACATGCAATCAATGTGTAGTACCCAAATGTCGAAATATTCTTTGGGAGGCCTGTAAGACAATTGTTCCAGCTTGGGCATTTCACTCTGGGTTACACTCTTGTTATATTCTAGAACTAACCATCTTCCAATATAATATTATAAATGCAGATTCTATCCTGCTCTATAATAAAAGGGGTCACTGATTATGATTGAAATGCAAAGAAACTGGGCTAGGAAGATAGAAACTTCCGAGTGGACTATGACTACTGTTGCCACAAATATTTGCCTTTGAGTATAGTACTCTTGTTGACAAAACAGTTAATACCCAAGTTCTATGAGACTTTGAGACTAGCCTATTCTAGATGTACTGGCCACATGTACATAGATTTACCATTTATCGGTATTTTTACACAAAAATCTGTGCCGAAAAGATTATTAGACAATCTTAAGCCTTGAGTTCAAGCTGTCTGTACACTACACTATCAATTTTGCCCCTTCACCCATACCATTATATCAACATTGTGAGTAATCCTTCTTTTCTAATCCGCTTACCTTTTACACTTATCTCAAAACTATAACATGATTTTAGAAGTTGGTAGTT
>JAAAKL020001926.1:4317-28333 GCA_010016065.2 Carybdea cf. marsupialis auct. non (Linnaeus, 1758)
ATATAGACTATCAACATGAAAGTAGAAGGCATCTGTCCATCAGCCCAGCATGCAAGTCATGTCTATTCGATGTTTGAGCGAAGGTAATAGCGAAATTATGTAGAACAGAGCTTATGCTTAGAATGTTTTATCCATGGATGGACTAGGTTTTCTTGTCGACTGGTGCAATGGTTGCCTTTTAGATGGGAATGGAACATAGAATGTCTGTTGAAGAGACTAGCCTATAGGCAGGCTGCTTTTGTAACAAGGGGTTTGACCTTATTGGATATTATATAGACTATCAACATGAAAGTAGAAGGCATCTGTCCATCAGCCCAGCATGCAAGTCATGTCTATTCGATGTTTGAACGAAGGCAATAGCGAAATTATGTAGAACAGAGCTTATGCTTAGAATGTTTTATCCATGGTTTATATGACCCAAGTTTTTGAGTATAGGATATCGGCCGCAATGTCTGATTGCTTATAATATGTGTAAACAGAGTTTGATCAAGAAGTAGATGAAGGTAGAAGCTAAGATTCAGTAGACGACGAAAACATCAGTTATGCTGCATGATGATCCTATATTAATCTAGTTTTAATTTGACTAAGGTTTGGACTGCTATTCGCTATGTTATCGTAGGTTTTGGTTACGTCGGCCTCGAAATGCCTCAGTATTGGGGTAATCGGCCACTTGAATCAATATAGACTCCGTTTAATATGCCTTGCGTAGTTCAATAGTTACAAGCTTGATATGGCATCTTATAGTTATGTAAACCGTACGCTTTCACTGTCGGAGCTTACCAGCAGCCTCAATGCATCAAAGCTTAATGGTAACACGACCCTCATTTATCTCAGCACGTATCATAGCCTTAACCACAGCCAAAAGTAATTATGCCATCGCTGCCTAAAGATATCGCAGCCTACTCCGAAACATCCAAAGGTATTTGAGCTCCGCCTTGCCCTCCACACACCCAATTTTTACCGCTTCCTTCAAGTTTTGTTGTATATATGTCATTTTGTTCGCAGCCTTTTCATTGTCTACCCTGATCCATCTTAATTTCATTTTTCAAATGTATTCATCGTCTCTTGCAGGTCTGCGTCGATACAGCACAACAGAATGTTATCACACAGCAAGCTATTACCGCCTCCTACATTAAGATGCTGCCTCGAGTTCAGCAGAAACTGATGGCGGACTCAACCCTTCAAACATTGCTTGTAGCAAAGAAGAGAGAGGACGGTAAGACTGTTTTCCTGTCATATTCTCGTCTATCTTTACTTTTTAGCTATAGTAGACCACTCAATATTAACAACTGTTTTTCAGGGAGACACACGTAGAACCTACAATGGAAAGGAAGCGTAAAAGGTTTATTTAATTTTGTAATTATGAAATAGATAAATGCATGAAATGCGTGTACTGTAAACTTTTAATACATGAAAAAGATTTTTAGGTTTTTCGGCCTTTTGGTCGAGGCAATTTGATATCATACAATGTTCCCCTAACCGCACTCCCCACAAGCAGAGTTATTGACGGCAGTGTATTGTCCTCAGTAATGTGATCGAAAGCGCATGTCAGAATATCTTAGCCCAAAGAAGTTGGAAACAGATGCTTTGTCAACCATTTCAGGGCATATTCATCAATAGCAAAAATCAGCACTTCAAAATGATTCTACTGGTTTCATTAAAACCATTTTGATCTTGCATTTGACCAGCATCAATAGTGGTTAATATTCATGTGAAGTTATCATAGGCATAAAAGAACAGGCACCGAGAGTACATATAATATATACGCATAGTTTATATTCAAAAAGTTGAATAGATAGTTGAAGTAGAATTGATAGTGCGCTTACACTCAAAGAAAATCGGATCTGAATCAGAGTTCTGCATTATTTATTTTAATTCGTTGATTTACTAATCAAACTATAACTATAATAAGTGTATACAGAAACGGAATTCTGACATTTAGAACCAGTTTTCATTTCGCCGCGCTCTGCTTCCAAAGAAGTAACAGGGCCCTCAAATGGGGTGCTTATACGTTCAGAGTCTTATGCATCGGTCTTGTTTGTGTATCGTCCCAAAGTAATGAAAATGTTTGTTGGCGTTGTTTCTTTTCTGATTTCACGAACAATCGATTTTATCGGTAAAATATTAAGTGATACGCCAGCAACAGTGTATTTATGGGCTAGAAGTGCCTTAACTGGGATTTGGGTTAGTAGTATTGTGTCTTAATCATGCTGGTATTACTCTCCAGTCCTCATGGGCTCGCTGTTGGACAGGATCGCAGACCCAGACAACTGTTTACACATTGTAAAATTGCTGTGGCGAAACTATTACTTTCCCGTAACGATTCTCATTAATAAATCGTTGGGAAAATATCATCATTACGTTTACTTGATGCGATGGAAAATAAGACACTGCATGACACTGGTGCGTGCCGTGAAGTTATGTTGTTATTGATGGTCATCTTTCTTTGTTGCTGCCTTGCCCAGTCTTGAGAAGATAGCATAAAGTGGCGTCATGACCTGCGCCTTAACTTTGGAAGCTGTAGTCATCCGTCCTTGTATTGTGATGATTTTACGTTTGTTGCTTGGCAATGTAGGGATGTTCGTGTGCTTTACAGTGTAGGGATGACTGTATGCTTTGCAATGTAGGGATGACCGTGTGCTTTGCAATGTAGGGATGACTGTATGCTTTGCAATGTAGGGATGACCGTGTGCTTTGGAAAGGGCGTTGTCGACAGTTATGGCGACTGACAAAAGAAGCAAGACATACGAAACTGAATCTGACTGCCTTTTGATACTCTATAGGGTACTCTATAGACTTTGTTGTAAAGTTTGTTGAACTTCATGTCAAGTTTTTCTTTCTATCATTGGATCTCGACTCTCTCCAAATTTCTGAATGTAGATTTTCTATCGCGCAAACGGCGAAGTACAACAGAAGAATACCGTTTTGTGAGATCATTTTCTATGTTCTCGCACGAGAATATAGTATGTCATGTAGCAAAATAGTATTCTTCTCTTGTACTTCGCCGTTTGCGCGATGGAAAATCTACATTCAGAAATTTGGAGAGAGTCGAGATCCAATTATTGAAACCAAAACTTGACATCAAGTTCAACAAACTCTGCAGAGAAAATAGTATGCTTCCCAATTACACATGCATTATAGACGTTGACGAATATTTTGTTATTTGTCCTTTAGTACAACCACTAAAGCCACTTTCAGCTGTAACAAGATTGGTTGGCAAAGGATCGTCCCACTCACGTGCTGGTATCTTACACGCGACTTTATGTTCTATCGAAGCCAACAGGTAACACGAAACGTCTTCTCAACCTTCTAAATTAACAGAATTCTGACTCAATGATCATTTAAAGTCAGTTATAGTGGAGGAGCGAATCGTGGTTGGCTTTCTCCCAATATTGTTATTTACTGTTTTCTTAACGTTTACATTAACAACCAGGCAGTTAAAATTAGACTGCGACACCCTATCACTGAAACTTCTTGACCAGTTGTTAAGCACATTTCAATATCACGTAGCTCACTAAGTGGTTCCTTCCAGTGGTCAAATGATGCTTTTGAGCTCTATTCAAGCTAACACTTCGGGAAAAATCGTAGAATTTATTGTTTAGTAAACATTTTCGATGGTAGTATTGTCAATGAATTGTGGAATTATAAAACTTGTACCAGTGTTCAATGCCCCCACCCTCCTTACAATGTTTCTGGAAAGTCGCTAGTTAAGTAAAGAAATATTGCCACTGATATTCGAACGTGCAACACACACTAGTGTTGCGTGTAACTGTCAATGAAGCTAAGGTATCTCGAAAACAACTTCAATAATTAACACAGTCATTCAGCTATGCTACTTCCTCAAGTGCTAGAAATGCGCAGCAGTTTTGTCGGTGGGCCCTACTACTCCAGGCACTGTAACGTAATTCTCAACAGAGAGCCATCCAGGTGAGTCCTGTAGCGTGTAGGCTTTCTGGTTTTGCGAACCGTTGGTGATGCCGGGCTGCTACACCGAGTTGTAGAGTCTTATGCCTGGGGTAGATATTTTAAGAATAAAAGTTAATTATATTTAGAAAAAACAAGTTGAACTTTTAAGGTGTCCCAAATACCCCCATGCTGGTTGCCTTCTTGGGATTTTTATAGCCAATTTCTACAATAACTGCATTTACTTCTGTTTGATACTCGCGAAACGACAGACTACGTTGTAATTGGTAGTTAATAAATTCCTTCGCGAATTTTCTTTGCTGAAAGATACTTTGCTCACGTTTAATAAAGTTGGGACCAAAAGGTCACTACAGAACTAAACGTTTTTCGGAGCTTCGACCCCCCACCACCACACCACCCTGGTTTTTATCTTTGTAGCTCGTTATTCCACCTCGTAATGAATCGTAGGCAGTATCCGTAGTAACAAGTAACCGTATGAAGATGTGGAAAATTTCTAGACATGGAAAGATATGAAACCTTTCATGCTACAATGGAGGCCGTCATCATTTGATGTCTATTTGTGCTGGTACTCACTAATTTAGGGAATTTGACTTGGGCTCAACATTGGTCGGGGATTCTCGTAATACTTAAGGGACCAACTAAGTAGGGGTTTATTAACCCGAGGTTTTCACCTGCTACACGGCTGTGACCTAGAAAAGCCTGTTATTTTAATCATGGAACAACAGAAGCGTGATTAGCTCTCTGGTAATAATATTGAATCCTCAAGTGGTAAATATGTTGACAGGATCATTTGTTAGATTTGTAAACATATAACTATGGTTTAATTGTTAATTAAAACTAAGAGTTCATAAAGTGCTCTTTCTATGTAAGGACTGTGTATGAGGGAAACCGATCAAGTTGGGACGAACAGATTTTTCATTTTTTGTAAGTTCTTATGAAAATATCGTCATGAAAAAGCAATCCACATGGTTAATAGGGAAATAGAGTATCCTGAAAGAATGTTTAAAAAACTACTGACCTTTTTGGCTTTTGCTGAGTTTGATAAATGTTTGCTAGAACAACTGCATTTGCATCACCAGAGCATACGGAAGAGCGTTCAGTGCCTGTATATACGAAATCCCAGTTACTTACCTTATATATACGTTCAAATGCGTCTTACAAGTCCCGGTATAGCTATGAACACATTGCCTTTATCGAAGTGTATACTCTCCGGTTAAGGATGGATTTTTAGTTGGAGTAAAAGGTATTGAAATAATGAAATTTATCGCGAAATCTTGAAGGGAAATGTTCGAGATTGCTAGAATACAACATATCAGTTTAATTTAGGGGATACTTTAAATCTATACTGGGGAAGTGGGATCCGTCCGCTGTCCTATGTCTTTCCTGATATCTCACGAACACATCACCCAGTCTTTTTCAACTTTCTGACTTTTCCTCAATTTTATCTAGGTTTATTTGGGGAATAATTAATTATTTTTCTAACGATGACATTGTTAACTTCAATCCTCCGCCCACGCGAAGAGTCGCCCACAAACGACACAAAATGTAAAAAATACTTAAAATAAACCAGGGTTATTACTCAGTTCTTTATTTATTTTCTTTTTGACCGAAGTTGATTTACATGTTGGGAATCAGCAGTATTCCATGACTGAGTTTTGGATTAGGTACTTGCCAACCTCCGGCTGTTGTGGTGTCATCGCCTTCAATTCTAGAATAAACTTATTTTCGTGTCGGTGATAGATGTGTGAAAACTCCAGCCGGGGACCAATATTAATAGCATTGATATAGCCCCGGGCCTACCTCCCCCACCTAACTTCGAGCCCTCGGAATGACCCAGTGCGGATAGGGTTAAGTTAGTAATGTACGGTATCATGTCCTATGTAAGTCTACTTGTCTGGCCCATTTACCACTATTTTATGAAATCGAATTTTATTGAATTGTCAGCGGTCTTCGTGTTGAGGGTGGTAATCTTGAATGTTTGTGAGAATCTCTCATCCTTCCGATCAACATGATTAAAATCTTTGCAGTTACACATCAGAAACCATTCTGAATTCATACACTGCTAGATTTTATCTGCCAAAGGTTTCTTACGACTCAGACGGTTACTATACCTTTTAAAGGAAACGAAAATATGAGTCACAAGGGTCGAAGTATTTCGGATGGAAAATTTCTGTGATCGGACGTTTTTCAAGACGGCTTATTACCCGTTAGTGACATCGCCATTTTTAAACTGTAATTTCAATACTGTTAGTTTTCAGGTCGGACGTTTTGGCATTTTGAGAGTCGTCTTGACCGGGCGAATGCTCAAAATGATCAGAAATATCCGACGTCTGGACATTTATTTCAACCCCTGGCTCAGGACATCTGCTATCACGGCGCCTTACTCATCCAACTGAGCCGTGGCGATGATAACGTACTTCACTTCCTTATCCCCAAACCTGTCATTTCGCGTTCTTGCTCCCTTAAGGATATTTCTATGCCGTGGCGTAGCAACCAGTAAAATATGGGTGGGGCATTGGGAACAACTAAAAAGTACACAGGCATGATCTTGAGAATTTAACAGCCAAAACTAAGCAAAAACAAAGGAACTTAGAACTAACCACCCCCGGTAGTTACGCCTATACTCTGTAATTTTAGCATTTGTAAAGCGTACGTAAAACATTTGTCAATCTCTTGCGCTACACTTTAATACTGAACATCAATCATAGACGGTATGGTTTATTGTATGGAGTCCTAGACATTCTAGATACGTTCCGAGAGAAATTTCTCCCATCTTTTGGGGCATAAATCCTTCAGTTCCATTTAGTTAATATCAGGGCACAGTATCGGGTGTATATTCCAAGATCAAAACTTAGAAAAAAATTTACCATTCTTACCGAACACTACTAGCGCAATTTGAATATAACGTTGAATAACTTCGATTGCAATACCCTAAATAGTATATAATTTTGACTGTGAGTGACCAAATATATCCTCTCAGTAGAGCTTTGGACCATTTGATCAATAACTTCAGCTACTTTGCACGTTATGAACTTCCAGACTGATATTTAGGACAGCGTCGACGCCCCCGCTCCCTTTACACCATGATCAATGTACGAAAAAGGTGATATTGTGTGTTTCTTGCTGCGCACCTTATTCACGGATTGTGTTTCATTTCTACCATTTGCTACCTACAGCAACTTTTGTGATGAAGATGTAGAGAAGACGACATTCAAGCCGTTTGTTGGTTTGCCAAGTACACCGAAACCTTCTGGCCAAGAAAGGTAAATAATGAAAACTTGAATCTGGTGTTCTCCCATGATCTGTTCAATTGATTGCTTTCCTAGAGTATTAATCTAATAATAATGGCGCTGTATGTGAAAACTTCAAATGGGTAAGGTCAATAGGTAGGCCACACACGCCAAAAATATCTGCAGAAGCAGTAAACAAGAAATAGGCATGTGGAGGCGAAATCTTTTCAGAAGGGCATATTAAGTCTCGTAAAAGCACATATGAATATTTCGCACGGTCAAAACGCAATGGAAACGAAACATGTTTCGGGCAGATTATGAAATAGCACTCCCCAAGCTTTTCGGATCATTCTAATGTATTCGACTCAGAGCATATTGTGGTGCTTCTAAACGTATGCCAAAAACATGAGAATTTTCCAACGTATAACCGTAACCCCCTGTTGTTGAAAACGATTATACTAGAGCAACAATCGTGTGTTGATTCCCTGTTATTAGCAGTGTTAAAGACAACCTTTAACATTAACGGCAGTACTAATGTATCTATGCCAATAGATAGAGCTCTTTGGAACCACTGATATCTAAAAAGACTGGATCGAGCTTTCAATCGTTTCCATTAGCGAAAAAGTGTAGTCACGAGTACTAGTCCCCATAAGTTAAAATAGAAGATCCACTGTTACGTAACATTGTTTATAAGCTTTGTTTGATGGGGACTAAAATGGGGTCCGACGACTGACCTCACTTTGAGACGGAAGATGATCTATCCAGTGTTTTGTAGAGATCAGTGTTTGGAACCCAAACACGAACTGTTGCCAATATATGCAACATTTTTGAAACCAACGTGTTAATAACTAATTGTTCTTGATTAATAGCAAATCATATCCATTGTTTTTCTTTCAAGGACAAAAACTGTAACGCTTACAACACTATAGCAAGCGTGTACTAATTATTGTGGTACTTTTGTTACAACAGGATCAGGCCTGGCTCGGTTGTCATCCCAAAACAGGAGAAGATCGACTCGCCAACAAAGGTATATCAGCTAGATAAAGGGTCATTTACCTTTTCTTTCTTTGTGTTGGGGTAACAAAAGATTGGAAATGTGGTTTAACTCCCGTTTGAAAGTTCATCTACTTTTGCATTTTTATGCAGCCTATATTTTTATCTGCATAGTGCTCACACACGCAGATATCTTTGTATCAGTCGAGAGCGACTGACTGACCGACCTGCCGACCGACCAACTTGACTACCAACTTGCCGATCGATCGATCGATCGACCAACCGACTGAACAAGCGACCATCCGACCGACAAACCGACCAAGTAATCTCTCACCTAATTGTCGGATTTACAGGCTGCAACTTTGACGTTACATTTGGGTTATTTTGACAAAAGCCATTGGCTGAATATTTTTCAAGGCAAACCTCCGAGGTGATCTAATCAAATGGCGTGAGGTCAAAATGGGGTTAGAGAAGTATGGAGAAATGCCAACAAGGATAAAACATCCGATATGACACGTCACTCTCAAAATTGATAGGCATATAACGTATGAAAGTAATAGTTTGTCGGCGAAGTATCGGCCCCCTTTATCTTCATGAATGCAACCTACAAAGTAGCAACATGAAACAGAGAACAAGCTTTTGTGTGACTCCTATTGGACTTTTCTCGACAGTTTTGTCGTCAGGTTAATGTTAATCAAATGTTGGACCCTTCTGGACACGATAATGTAATGTTTTGCTTTGAACGATCGGGGGAAGTTTTAGGTTAATCACACGTTGTTTAATTTCGTCTTTCAATCGTTTTCAAATTAACATTCACAAAAGTGTCGACGGCCACAACAGCGTCATCAATCATTAAGTTTTATGTAGGTTTATTAGGCCAAAGGGGAACTTGGCAGATTGTTTAACAACTGCACTATAACCTATGACCTTTTCTGGGTGTCGATGTTAAAGATAAGTGGTTTTGGTAGTGTTCAATCTGATAGCGAATTGGAATTTCTGCCAGTCACGAAGTCTCGATGATTCAGAGTAGCGAAGAGTTTTTCATGGCTTTAACGAGTTTGTTTGTTGTGTTTAATAACTTCTGGTGGGAAACATAGCATTCTCTATTTGAAAAATGATTCAAAGAAATCTGAAGGGTTATTTTCCTCCCTACCTAGTTGACAAATATATTTTCTGAGAATTATACCCTGTTGCTCCATTGCTCCATTGGGGTGTGCAGTTTCTTGCGAAAACCTTGCGAAATTGAATTCTGTACTGAAGGCAAACTTGTTCATATCAAAATCAATGCAATCCAATGTTGTGCTGTCGCTAGCTGCATATCGAAATCTTGATTTTCATGCTGGGTACGTTTTTGTTGGAGATGGCGGATGCCCAGGGTAGGTGATAGTTTTGGAGATGGCGGATGTCCAGGGTAGGTGATAGTTTTCGGAAGTTGGACAATATCGGGCAAAGGAAGAAGGGGGAGGGAAAAGCGTCTGAAATTGTTCCTTTCTGGTGGACGTCATTTGTGAATTTCACCTAGCGAACCTACCGTTGTTGACTTAGTTTACGTTCTGAACCGTCACCAGACTGCGATATCCTAATATAGCCATTATAAGATTTTCTTAGAGGCAACCCAGACTCCATGAATCCTAGTAGACTGAGAGCCCCGTATGGATCATATAGTCGATAAAGTAAAACCTGGTGCATGTGCAGGTACTATTATGCATGCTGCGGAGGAGAGGCAGTGTTTCCCCAACCGGGCACGTACATGATGGAGTTTGATAGCAAAGTATGTGATGAATACAACTACCATGGCAGTGCCAAAGATAGGTTGCTACCACATGGTATACGAAGCAACACTTCGATTATATTTGTGACATTAGTATTACCCATAACAGTCAACGTTCTGAAATAAACGTATCTTTTAAAGTAGAGTAGTTACGTAGTGCACAAACATGATCACTCTTTAATTGCACAGTGTTTCCTCAGTCTTTGAAGCTGTTTATGCAAGCTGCATTTCATCTTTTGTTATTAACGACTAACTAGTCTGTAATTAAACGTTGCCGCCACGATGTCTAAGTATCTAAATATTCAGTTTTAACAAACAGACTTACATTGCGCCAACAGCCTTCAAATCCTTTGAATGTAATGACGCCGTGATGTTAGATGTAGAGAAAAGTTTGGTTCAGCCGATAGTATTGGCTTTCGACGAAGATTTCTTTATCTTAACCTTTTGCCTGTACACGATGTTTTGTGAAATGTTCTCATGGGGTGGCGCAAGATAGTTAAACTTCCGTCTATTTCTTATGTCTAACAGGGAAAGTACGAGAGACCTAAGAATAGTACTCCGCAAACAGATATACCTGTCAAGAGAAGGTAGGCATATTTCAGGATTCAAAAGATGTATTCTGCTTTTATGAATTCGATCATTAACATGGTAGTGAGTACATAATGATGGTGTCACCGCCATTGATCGATCCACATGAACTTCTTCGTAAGCACTAACGTTATTCAGGTGTCATGCCTGGCTGGAAAAGTGCAAGTGTGGCTCTTAAAAACCTTGGTGCCCCACAGTTGCAGTTTGCTGGGGTTACTGTGTTGCAAACCAATATTACAAGGGTGGTTTCTCTTTCTAGAATTCAGTAAATGTCTTGAATTATCATGGATATTAGCACGTTCTTCGCTGGAAACTTGAATTCAAGAAATACGCTGCACGTTTTCAACTTCTTTACTAGGTCTGTGTAGAAGTATTCCGCATTTTTAAGCTTATAATGAATATACAATTTGCGAAGATCAGTCCTTTTTAATTTATGATCTAAACCTGACGTTAGGTATAGTTTCTTTTACTCTAACTGCCGGTGTCGTAAGTCGCCGTGTTCATGAAGAAAACAAATTTGCTGGAATAGTTGGGGTATAGGTTTTTTGTTGTTAGAACTTTTCCAAAAATTACTGATATTTGAACCTAAAAGGAAACGTACAATATTGTGTAAAACTCCTAAGATTAATGTTTCGTGACTAGAATGACCTAGTGGTCAGTGTTCTGCATCTTATCTCTTCTTAGTGTCCACAGTGTTGATGATAGGTGCCCTCTTGTCCACGTAGAGTATCCCTAAGTTGAATAGATGTACCTCGCTGTATGATGCGGTTGCGAGATGTGTTGTTTGATGTGCTTTTAGTTTACACTTCATGTTTTTGCTGCAACGTTGAGTTCCTGGTTATTTTGGAACAGTTTAATTATATGTGGTTTCGTTTGGCTGCTATAGCCAGCTTGGCAGCGTGCACATGCAATTCGGTACACTGCCCTTCCTCTCAAGTGCTTTTCTATTGGAGGATTCAGCGATGGTAGAGTTGTTATGATTTTCTGCGGTGTCTTAGTGGTGCACGGTGCATTTCGGCATGCATACTACTCCGTGCACTTGCCTCTACATCAAATGAAGATGACGAGTTGCGTTTCAACTAGACAAGGCTTCAATGTGTAGAATCTTATATTTTTCGGGAGTTCTGTTCATAGATTAGTGATCATTGTCTGAGTCTGAAGTTTGGAATTGTTGCAGGATCCTTCTTTTGTTTGTATATCATGTTTTCTTGTTTGTTTGTTTAAAGTCTTATGACTTCATGTATTGAAGTTCACAGGTTCCCTGTATTTGATGTAACATGTGATGCAATACTTAGTTGTACTTGTGCGATATTTATAAAGCTATACGAATTTCTTTTCAAAGACACCTAGCTAATTATCTTCCCCATCAATATGACCGTAGTCAATTGCTTCTATCAGCAAATCATAGTTTGAATATTAATTTGCCAAGCACTTCATTTATGATTGATTTGCGCCCATGCTGTATTGATTTGTTATCTTAGGAAACATTTATATTCGGGAGCAGATGCCCTTCAGCTGTTGAAAACGCCACCTGTGGTTAAGGTAAGTGCTATTAGTATCATTCTCAGGTTGGATATACATTGTGCGGTGCGAACACCCATGAAAGCAATTATACTGTTACTGAATGCGATGGTCACGTTAGTAATCTCTTCCTCCCCATCACCCCTTCTAACTCTAAGTTTAGAATTTTACGCTACCAACCTGCTCCATCAACCCCAGGCTATTCTTCATCAAACTTAGAGCACTTAAAAATTAACCACATCTTCCATAATGAACGATGGATTGGGTACACATCTGCGGTGACCTGCGCCCCCTAGTCACTTGGTTAAAGAACACATGGTCACAACGAATCGACGTAAAATTCCCAATATAAGTAGCAAACTACATTGCACACAGCTAAGTAAACTAACAATGGAAAATACTTCACCATGGACCAGAATTTTGAAATGCTCTACCAGTTTAGAGCCCTTTTTTTCTCTTTAAAATATGCTGCATCGACTTTCTGATGACTTACTTGAGTAAGGAATTGATTATTGTTAGAAATAAAAATCGACATATAAGTATCAAGCTAAACTTTCAGATATTATGTAGTACTCAGGCAGACACACAAGCAGTCATTAACTACATAGTATAGAACTCACTAAACGTGAAGTGCTTGAGGCGCTGGCACGGCTCGAACTCGGGATCTCCCACTCCGAAAACGAAGACATTACCATTGCCCTAGATAGTGCAATAGTAAAGTCGACAATCCTGATAGTCGATCCCGAATTCTCACCACCACCAGCAACCTTACATTTGTTTCGCTGTTAGCTTCATCGAGATATCAAAGTGGCCGGTTAGAATCTGAAAACTTGTATTTGCATAAGTTTAAATTTTAATTTTCTTGTCATTTATTACGTACACAGTACATACATACTTACAATGAGCAAACGGACGTACCCGACAGACAGCGTAGTTAAGTGCATACCTAAAGACAGATTGTCGGGTGGAGTGGTAAACTTCAACACAAGGTCATTTTTGATATTGGATTATTTCCTTTCTTGTTTAGAGACCACAAGCGCAACCCAACCTAGCGGCGTCGGTTTTCACTCCAGCTTCTATATTGAAGGTTTGTTATTTACACTTGGTGCCCTTGTATAAGTTGGGACAATGATCTCTGCCGTTGAAGGTCATCGGTTTTTAGACCACGTTGTTTATTTATTTATTTACAACGTTTATTTGTTTATTTTAAGTTGGAAGTATCTGTTTCATTCCTGAGTTACGCAAACTGATAGTATAGGTTGCTACAGGGTCGTAGGCACACGTAAAGGTAGCAACAAAGGCATTTTCAGTTATTGTGTAGGGAACTGGGTAGTATAAGGTTGAATTAAGGAAAAGGTCAAAACGCAGGCTATTGGTGAGCTTAAAAAATAATTTAAATCATAAATATGAAATGAAGGACGATTTGCATGCTTTCCGGTCATATTTCTTGTGATGACCTAAATGTTTTGTACTTAGTACAAAGAGAGATATTCTTTTCGTGATTTTGTGCTCAAAAATGTGGTTCATCGTCGTATAATACAATAGTGTAGGCCCTTTTCGGTTAACAACTCAGTTCCACAGACACTGATTGGTCAAAATAACACCAATCTAGCAGTCAGACTTCTGATTGGCTACTTTCAAAACACAGTTTGTTATAAGTTTTATTGATTTCTTCTTAATCCGATTCTGACGATTTTGTACTCCGAGGAGTGTCAGATGAAAAAAGCTTTTCAGTACTGAAATGTTTTCGCTATTTCGTGCAGTTTTGTTTTGTACGACCAACAAACTTTACAGTAGTGTATTGACGAACCTCATATGCTGTTTTTTTATCTGAGACAATTTTAGAGGGCATTACGGGAAAGAGGTGGGGGATTCAAGGACGATTTGTGTAGGGTTTAATAGAAAAGAGCTTGCCGCTTAGTTTTTTGCAACTTCGCCACCTTTTTTGTGTCACTACCTAGTTACTGCAGCAACTTTGATTCGACGAAGTTCAATTTGGAAGCAAAGTTGTATAGACCTCATAGAAAACCCTGTATTTTTTGTGGTTGGTAAGGCATGCTTCATTGTGTACCCAGTTACATGCAAATATGCATAGAAAGACAAAACCAGTGATGCAAAGTGGATGCTAACCTAAGCACAGGATCATCTGTATTTTCCTGTTGCGATTGTGACCGTGGCCCTATATCATCATTTTAAAATAACGGACGGCCAGTTAAGACATCACCGGCAAATTTACGGCGCTTTCAGCAAAACGTGTTTCCTTTCAAAAGAAGTTGTGGTACACATTTTCTACATTTTGACAAGCATCCGATCAAGGAGGACGTATTTGCAGGTGATCCTCCATCAACAAAGCGCAAGCGTCTCAGTTGGGAATGTCGAGAACAGCCATTAATCACGACGTGCTCGTTGGAAAAATAGCCTAATGAAGCAGGGCTGTTTGGTAATTGGCGGTTAAACAGATAGTTAATTATAGGTGACGGTACTGTCGATGCGTGTTGATATCAAGAAGTTGACTAGGCTTCCGTTCATCCCTGACTCAGTCTTGAATTTTAAGGACACGATTTGGTTACCCATTTTGTTCAGGTTCAATCTTGATGTGGCAAGAGATGGGATTGAAAAAAATGCACCCATGTCTTCCACGTATAGAGTTTTTTGGTTATGATTGTGACAGGCCGGTACATTTAATGTTGAATAATATGACTGTGTGTCACAACTCATTCAGGTGATCATACCGATAGCCTCTCGAATTGTTGATCCATGCTTGGCTAGCGAATGGTTGTGATACATGTTAATAGAACACCAATGATTCATCGCAAATCGTGTATAGTAATTACTTTTTTTTAAAAATGCTGTAAATTCAATTATTTTCCTCTTTGAATTTTCAAACGATAGGACAGGACAGCGTCGAAAATGGCTAAAATAAAAGGAGTGATTTTGCCTGGAGGTAGGTGTCTTAGTGAATAGCTCTAGGTGAAGAGCTTCAGTTGTATGGATATCGCAAGAAGTCGTGTGCAGCAGTCACCTATAACGTAATGGAGAAGCGCCCTTTCCGAATGTAAAGTGTCGCCTTTCAGATGCGATGTTAAATTTGGCAAGCAGTGGAACCATCGTGTGAGATATGTTAATCAGTCATCAGTCACAGGTTGTGAGTTCGAATCGGAATGTTAGGTTTATGATTGGTCAGGGTTGTCTGCCCCACAATGAACACACTGTTTGCCCTTTGCTCTATTCTCAACTCAGCCGCAGAACGAGCGATACCTTTCAGGTTTCACCCGTAGTCAAGGTAGAAAAATGCTCAGACCAAACCCACCCCCTCCCCTGCCCTATTATCAAAATAGACAAACAAACTTAAATAACGGTTCAAGGTACCGTAAATCTTTGAAGTGGTCAATCCCTTGATTCATAAATCCCATTAGTGACTTTCTATATTCGATTCCAAAAGGTTGGATCGTGGGTGCTGATCTAGACCCTGACTTTATTGCACTGAGTTCTAGACTTAAGGTATCATACCTCAAACCGTTTTTGTAGAACAGCAAGTAGTAACTTAGTAATAATAGTCGAGTTTGTGACCTATAGATGCCATAGTTTCCTTAATCTGACCCCACAATTGCATCGTTATACTCATTTCGTGTTGTAATGCCCAGCATAATTTTACGGTGTTTTTGTTCGCTTGCCGTAAACACTCGGAAAATCAGTGGCACAGCACATGTTAATAAGCTGGCAGAAGCGCTTAATGTGTTTCTAACAAAGGAGAAAAACTAATCAGTTTGATTTTAATGTTTGAATTATAAGATATAACACTTACAAACTATTTATTCATTTTCGAAATATATGAACAATTTGTCACACGTGTCGAATAAGAGCACTGTTTACTAAATAGGCCCGTTACCTATCATGATTAGTTCTACCTCAAGTACTTTACTAAGCACACGTCATCCTGTTTATTACAAAAGTGTCTCGTATCACGAAAACGAACATAGGCATACTCTTGTTTCCAAGTCGCCTCACCAAATAAACTTGGAATTTTTTATCTGGTTTTATAATAAACTCGGTTTTGACATTTGAACCTTCTTTTTATTGTGTGGTGTAACTGGGTCAATATGATTTCCTTTCCCTTGTACTGAATTACATATTGAAGAACTTGAATATGCATCAGGTCATAAAGTCTTATCGACGACAGTGTCGCATTGCACACGAAGAAAGGAAGACAATTCTTAATTGCGTTATACGAAATACTTCGTAGGTGCTAGAAAGTAGACAATGAAATAATATATATTTAACTTGAAGAGTGAGAAAACATTAATCTCGAAGGAGCATTATTAGTACTCTGAATCCGGGCTGCCTATTCTTTGTTGCGGGAATTATGTCTCTAGCCTTGTGTCGCAGGATTTGAGCCAATGTTAAACTAGTTTGTTTAGAAGTTCCGGTAAGTTGAATTTTTAGTCTATGATAAGAGGATGCAATAAAGCACTACGATAAAGGTGAAAGTTATTGATTTGCTAGTTTTAAAGTAGTGTAGCAATTTTGACAGCTGTACTGTTGATATTCTCTAACGAAACTATACTTTTATACCGCACATTAAAGGTTTTTACACGTACGTATTTGCACAACTGTCAGCAGCGATGCGAAGTCGATTGAATAAAGTGAACCAGTTTACCTTATCTTCTCAGTGTAAGCTAAACGCGCCATGGCAGGGTATAGCTGCTTTGGTAAATACTGCGTTTTTGCTACCATGACAAGCGTAAATGTTGATTATAATTTCCCACAGGCAACCTAAAATGGGTTGTATGGTGCCATCAGAGATCTCAGTCAATCTTCTACTTTAAACAGTGATGGCGAGGCTAGTCTATGAAGATCCACGATTGATGGAGATCTATCCCTAGTTAATTTCATATGAAGGTTATTTCAGGACATCTTTGCCCGCCTGCGATGTATTTTTATCATCTCTTAGTACTCTCTGTTGTTATTGGTGACTATTGACGGCGGTTTAAAATTTCCCTTCTCAAATTATCAGCCATCGTTAGTGTGCTAATTTGTCGCAAAAGGGGAGTAGCTTAAATGTTAGTTCACTCCTGCATCTATGTAGGGTTGGTCTTTAACAATTTATAATGCTACGTTCCCGTGCAGGATTAAGTGATTGCCCATAGGTTGTTTTCTTACGAATTCGTTGTTCCTTCAGATGAGGTGTCACCAGCCGAAATAATATCTTAGGGGTGGAGGGGGGAGCTCAGATGTGACCCTGCTTTGGTAAACTGTTCTAAAGCCACTCTTTTCCGTTTATTTTTGTTGTCGTTCAATTAGACGTAAAATAGACAGAAGTTCAACCAGTTGCCAAATGGCGTAATGACTCTCAGCATGGTTGTTATCCATCACGAGTGTAACTATTGCATATTCTTGATTTGTTTACATTTTAAGCACTTTGAGGCTGATTTGTAGGTTATGACAAATATTGCTGCTACTACCCACAGAAAAAGATGCCTTTGATTTATTGAATTTCATCGTGAATATATTGTACAGCCTGGAGAAAAACACCTATTGCTACACGAAAGGAATCTGAATGATAATAGTAAAACAAAACAAACCATTTTCTAACATTTTTATGTATAGGTGCAATTTGACGTTGTGCATTTCAAAAAGAGAGTCAGTGGTTGACCCCTTTCGTACTATGTGGCTCTTCCCGTAAACGACAGTTCTTTCAATTTATATATCACCAGAATTAATTACAAAACACTTGGTCCGGTCCACCAGAGTTTTGTTTACTGTGTCTTTCAGTTGAATGACTTTAGTTTATCATGGTAAGAAATCGTTTAACTCGATCTCTATCTCCTCACTTCAGATATCGACGTGCTCGATGGTGACGTGGTAAGGAGTACCCCAAACAAAAGCTTGGATTTAACAGATACGACGAAGAGACGCATCAGGTAATTGTAGAGGAAAGTTACTGAATTGACTACCTCATGTCTGCATTTTACGGAAGTCGCTCAGGAAAGCCCCACTTAATTTCATTATAATTGGATCTTATGTTCAGCAATGAAGATGAAAGCGTATTCATGCGAAATACACTTTAGCATGTAAAACAAATTTGACTGATAACGCACTTTCTTCTACGGCAGGTGTGGATAACCAGTTGGCCTCATGAGAGATTTTGTAGGGTCCCGGCCTCTCTGAAATAGTGAATTGAAAATATGACTTCAGAACGTGTTAGAGATAGAATGTAAAAGCTAAATTCCAGCTTTCGTAATTTCCGGGAATCCACTTAATAGACCTTGGATGCTCACTGTGATGATCCACGTTGTCTTATTATATTTGTTGATATTTCTTAGAAAAGTTTGTTGGTGGTACAAAACAATAAAACTACACATAACAGCGAAAACATTTTAGTAGTAAAAAGCTTTTTCCGTCTCACACTCCTCAGAGTACAAAATTGTCAGAATTGGAATTGAGAAGCTTTTCTGTGATAAAATGTTTTCGCAGTTCGTGCAGTTTGCTATTTCCTCATGAATCTATGTTTTCCACTGTATTTTGCATTTCATTTAATCTCTGAAGCGCAATTGACTCGAATTTTTCAAGAGGGACTTAGTGCGCCGTACAACATACTTGGATACATTCATGCCTTGCACGTACGTGTATCATTCGTCCTACAGAGACATGAATGCTATTTTTCTGGTTGAAATCCAACCCCTGCCATTGTACGCTCAGTATCCGTCTACTCTGACCCTCCCTTTTGTTAGGTATCTAAAGAGATCTACCGTCTTATAATGGAGTCGGCCCCAACGAAAATATTGGAAATTGGACCCCGAACTCCCAGTGGTTGCAACTGGTCAGTTGTGATCATTACGTAAAGAAGAATGGGAGGTAGTATGTCTGCTCTGCAGTATTTTCTGGACGTTTCACATCCTTTCAAAGCCAAAAGGCAATTGTGCCATATGCATGTATGAGATCACGAATTGAATCTTTAAAAATGTATATGACATATAAGCAGATGATTTAACAAGGGACATTTATCCCCTCTGTGACTTTGACGTTGCCCCTTTCTATTATGCAAAGAATTCTCTGTTTGTAGGGAGAGTGTGATAAAATCTGTATGATATGAAAATAATTCTTTCTTTAAAATACATCTCCCAGATGTTTGTCAAGGTTTAAAAAAGTGGGTTTTTAGCATTTAACATTGTTGTGTTTGGGGGACAAAATCATTCATATTTAATAGGCTACCGTCTCATTCTCTGATAGGGTTATGTATAAGCAATAATAATACACACAGATACACAGTAGTGGTAGGTACTGTGCTTTGTCATGTGCTCTCGTGAAGTGGGAAACTATGTTTCGAGAGATAGGATAGAGGGGGGACTACATGCTTGAATAGCAAGAATAGCAAGCATAAAATAGCATGAAAAGTAAGCATAAAAAGGTAAGCATGAATAGATCGTCATCCGAAAAGGAAAATTAACCCGTTCCTAGTAGTGGCTTCGGCCTTGATCAGGGTGAATACAATAAAAATAATTTTTAAATAGTTTTTTTTCCTCGGCCTGGGACAAATAGGTTGTATTAGACCTCTCGATGACAACATCCCGTCACATGTAGACAGCATGGCCGTTTCATGAAACTATTAGGTAGTAAGCCTGATTAACGCTCTTAAAGCTGTGTTTTTTTACACTGGACTTAATTGGTGTTGAACTATATAGAAACCTACTTCAACCAACGTCATTTGAAATATATCTTATTGGTGCTATGATGAATAAAAGGAGCACGGCTCATGTTATCACAGAGGAAGAGATAGTAAATGAATCACGATCCTGGAGACCAGTGTTCCGGGACCTTTGGAATCCGCTTGTGATACTTACTGGGTCCGTAACCTATAAAGAGTTGGATTAAGAAATTGATTGTCTTTTTTGTTCTGCACCGAAATTTCAAACATAGAATCACCAAAAAGCAATTAAAGTGTCATTTGTATTTACGAATGACATACGAATATACATTACATACATACATTACGAATATCACGAATCAAACCTTTAAAAATAAATATACAACTCACGTTCACATGTTGGTTGACCCTCCAATTTGCTAAGGTGTGTGAAACTAATCCACAAGTATCTTACACAGGAGGGGGTTTGCAAGAAAGTAAAACGTTGTGGACCGCTTCCATAAACGTTTGCTAAACTTTGCTGGTATTATAGACTCTTGTTGAATCGACTAAAATTTTTCTTTTTGCAGATTTGCTGTTTTGAGTTCGCCAGAAAGGTAAATCTAGTTCCTTATTATAACACTCTTTACTACAGGTTATTGTTGAATATCTGTTTAGCAAATTATAATCGATGATTTTAATTTTCACAAGCGTTATCTTTTAGCATTTGTTCCGTTATGATGCACACCATCTACTTGTAGTTGTGATACTGGTCGCGGAGAGTGGGCTGTATCGATGCAGATGAGCATAATTATAATCGAGAAGGCGACAGAACGTACCAGAAAGCGTAGAGAATTTTCTGATCCTATAATTGTCATAACTTTTAATTATCACAATAGGCCTCCAATTAAGAATGGTGTATATGTACCGACAAAGCAAGGTGTGAAAATCTGAAACAATTCATGCTACTTCTATTAACGTTCTGATTTTTCCCCAATATGTTTATAATTATACACAATCGTTAATCGAGGAGCAAAGAACATAACTGATTGTTGTGTTTTTTCCTTCTTTGTGGAACTCTTTTTATTGTTCATATATATCGATGGTTTTGGCAGTCTCCTATCTTCGTGTTACACTTGAGATGATGTTATAACCTTTTTCTCTTTTTACCCAGTGATCTTTCTAGCAGTCGTGATATAACTTCAGATACGCTGCTCAGCCGTGGATCAGCGGCCCTGGAAACTACGTTTACCCCAGTTTCACCTGTGGTTTTAAAAAGTAAGTGACAAAATCCGATAGTATGGTTTCCTATTTATAAAGGATTATCGTCCTGCATTTATGTTTCTCTGTGTTTTTATGCCCTTTTCTATCGCTGTTATTGTTATATCCTATTATGCTTTCATTTCTATTTTTCTCTTTTAATGTCTACCTTCGCTTTTCCATTTCTGGACAATTTTTCCCGCTTTTTCTTCTTTGCCTCCTTCTTCTTAAAACTTATCTTCTTCTCCCCTTTTTCTGCTTTGCCTTCCTCTTCTTTAAACTTATCTTCTTCGCCCCTTTTTCTGCTTTGCCTCCTCCTTCTTTAAACTTATCTTCTTCCCCCCTTTTTTCTGCTTTGCCTCCTTCTTCTTTAAACTTATCTTCTTCTCCCCTTTTTCTGCTTTGTCATCGCGATAAATATTTTCTTCTTCCTCCTCTTCTTCTTCTTCTTACCTTCAGTAAAATTCCAATTCACAAAGAAGAATTGAGATCAGTTAATTTCTAATGATGATTCCTGTATGATTTGAAACATGTCTGTCACGTCGAGATTAACCCAACTTTGAACTTATACTACTTTATGCTCAAGGCTTTTTCCCAAGAATCGACTTTCTCTTAACTTGTTCCTCGTATTGACCAAATCAGAAACACAATTAGGCCTCAAAATATAGGCGCTCGAACGTACGATTTTACCTAAAGATATCACTGCCTTACGTGAAATCTCATTTATATGTACGTACGCATCGTACGTTAAGTTCGATTTAGGCGCAGCACTTCCTTCCACAAAGTGTCAGGGCTGCTTGGTCAACAAAGGCGCACCGCCACCAGCAAGCAGGCTTTGCCAAGATATCAACATTGAAAAACATGTACGGGCTTTGAAGTGACTCGGCAGTCTTTTTGTGTCGCTTTGTTTGATGGTTTTATCCTTATGCTCTTTAAGTTTCTTACAGACACGGACATGTCGTTGAAAAAGCACAGACATATTGCAAACTATCATAAAATATATCAAAAAGTTTCCAATAGAAATGTCCGGTAATACTTGACGCAATTTGTTACAAGTGACGCAATTTGTCAAGGAGAAATCATTCTCATGCGGCAAGTTTTACCTACAATTGTGAACTAAAAAAACTGCCGTTGTAGAAGTGTATTGACTCTAAGTTAGAAGGTTTTGTTTGGCCAGGTTTCAAATAATCGTACTTGCTAGTTGTTTAAACCTCCGCAGATTTTGCAGCCTGCATACGACATCGTACTCCTTCCAACGGTTTTTGCAGCCCTGTTGGTATAGAAATTCTAAACTTTCATTCTCCAGTGGTAACTTAAATACCAACTGAAGATTGTAAAAAGCCTGCACACCAGAACAGACAGAGATAACATTTATGAACCTGTAGTCAAATAGATGCTTTAGTACCCGCATCATATGCCAGGTTGCGTATTTCTTTAATATTTTAAAATCAACTCTCCCTAATGGGAAGTGGCATTTCTAGGGTCATCGTCCTTTCAACTCCATATTGTACCTGCCTCTTAAAGAGCAGTACGGATAGTGACATTTCCGTGACGATAACTTCACACTTAGGTGATCAACACTTTATCCTGAGCGGTTTTCCCCCACTATCTTCTTTGCTAAACCAAGTTGTTAAGTTGTTTACAGACATGTACGAGTGCGGGTTGTACTAATGTTTATCATGTGTTGTTCCGTTGTAAAATCCGGCATAAGAAAACCTTGGGAAGTTATGTAAGACACAATACCTGGAAAAGTTTAAAATTGCTTTCGTCACGGCAGCTGTCTGCTAATGATGATATACCTACCCACATGTGTCGTTCCTTAATGGTCATTGCCTCCAAACTTCTTTTCGTGCTTCTACCCACTTACTGGAGTTCCCCACCAGGTGGTCCAATCGGATCACCTGTTGTTTAGTTGAAAAGTTTGCCGAAAAGTGTGGAAGGTGATGCAGCCTAAAATTCAAGTTTGACCCTGGCAGCTAGTCTTCTTTGGAGAAATTCTATCCAACTTGCTAGTACACTGATCTTATAAGGGCTCTACGTATTCAACACGGGCCATAGTAGCTTTTGCGGTCAAGCATTTGCGACCACTGACATTTTACAACAATAGAGCTTGAGCAAGGGAACAAAGCCTATGATCAGCTTATTAACATCTGGAAGAAATCCGAAGGTGTTACTGGCATTCTCAAACTAGAAATTTGCTAAACCTTCATAATGTCAAAGCAGGATTTTATTTGTGGTTTACGTGTTTTTTGCTCTTCTTTTTTAAAGTTAGTCAAGAGGAGCCAGTAGAAACTTCAGAGACCGTTGATGATTTGAAGGATCAAGACTCCACTGTGGAGAGAGCAGTTAGTGTCATGGATCAAAGTCCAAGTGATATACAAATTGAAGGTAACTAGTACGTATGAGTGTTGTATTTGTTATCGCCTTATTCAGGGGCGTAGGAGATCAAAAGAGGAGGTTAAAATGCTTCGTACATTGATTAAAACTGCCAGAGAACACCCCAGCTGAACAAGCCTTGTGAGATATCAAGAAAAGTAGCAAGACCAAAAGGAAAATGTAAAGCCACCTCGTTTAGCCTTATCACATCGCATTGGCAGATACTATATAATGCATGTAACTCGAAGAAGGTAATGAAGGTGATTATGATGATGATGATGATGGTGGTGGTGGTGGTGATGATGAAGAAGGTGATGATGGTGGTGGTGGTGAAGATGATGATGATGATGATGATGGTAATGATGATGATGTTGATGATGATGGTGGTGGTGGTGAAGATGATGATGATGATGATGGTGGTGGTGGTGGTGGTGAAGATGATGATGATGATGATGATGATGATGATGATGGTGATGATGATGATGGTATTGAAGATGGTTGCAATGAAGATGACGACGATGATGATATTGATGATGACATTAAAGACAATTACGACGACGACGACGACGATGATGGTTCCTTTATCTTTCATTTTTGTCTTTATAAATGTTGGTGGTGAAGATGATGATGATGATGATGATGATGATGATGGTGATGATGATGGTGATGATGATGATGGTGATGATGATCATGATCATGATACTAATGTTGATTAGGGACATAAGTACC
>JAAAKL020001927.1:0-28333 GCA_010016065.2 Carybdea cf. marsupialis auct. non (Linnaeus, 1758)
ATACTACTACTACTACTGCTACTACTACTACTATTACTACTATTATTACTACAACTACTGCTACTACTACTACTACTACTACTACTACTACTACTGCAACTACTACTACTACTGCAACTACTACTAGTACTACTACTACTACCACTACTTTCATGCTTGTTGGCTGCTGATGCTTCACAACCCTTGAGACAATTGTCGATGTTATCAAATTTCAAATACTGGATTAATTGGATGCAGGTCACTGTGCTTCAACTAAACCCATCGATTGACATTGGTATATTTTCTACTACTCAGGTAAGAGCTGCAAACCTAAGTGGAGATTGTTTCTTTTGGAAGGAAAATTTTGCAAGATTTCGTTTTGGATTTAAGAAACATCATCAGGTGAGGCTCTTTGTATTTCCGTAGAAACGTAGCGGACATTTTAGCTTAATTTTGTAGAATTCATTTATAATTATTTATAATTTATTTTTATGTATTTGCATTTATTGCCTCTGGGACTGGCCACCTGTTGTGACCTGTTGTGTTATGTCACGATCTTCTTAGTGTAATACAAACATATGATCATTCGACGACTGGCTGTTTTCAAGTAGGAGGCAGCATGTTAATCATACGAATGTATGTATAGAGTAAACAATCGCAAACACATTATAACCTCTCGATCATAAAGACCCGTAGGAGCTATAGTGATAACCCCCTTACCTGTGTCATCGTGATACCGTTAGTAGTACTAGCAGTACTACTAGTAGGTGAGAGATTCTTACCGTTCAGGAAGTTGCTTGGTTGGCTCACGCCAGGGTCACCATCTGTTAGGATTATTTGTATCTGAAAAGTCACGACCATGAAATATCGTAGGAGCACAAAGAGTGTTAATTTTGACCACCTTAACTATGATGCAAGGATGTTACCATTAGACTATGTTTCTTTGTGATTCTGAAGACTGCTGTTGCTAAGGATCTAATCTCAACTTTCGTCATCGTTTTTGCAGGCCATCAGACCGCGGGCATTCTCGGTTGTTTGTTCGGTGCACGTCAGATTCACCATTTGTTACCATTATATCATGAGAGCATCTTGTTTCGCCCACCTCCCTCATGATGCAAGGATGTTACCATTACATTACCGTTCTCGTGATTCATAAGATTGCGTGCACTAAGAATCTAAGCTCAACTTTCCTCATCGTTGTTGCAGACCATGAGACCACTGGCATTTTAGGTTTTGTGTTCGGTGCATGTCAGGCTCACCTTGTTGTAACGGTTATATCGTGAGAGCATAAGGAATCTAGTTTCTCCCACCTCCACCATGATGTAAGGATGCTACCATTAGATTATCGTTAAAATTGCATGTGAAACACGTTTAAGTGTCTGTATTGTAAAGATTTCAGGATGATGTCTGCGAGAAAATACCAATTAATGTAAGGCCGTCGAGAAAGAGATAGAGAGATTTTGCAATGTCACTGTATCCATCGATAGAAAATTCACCATCATGGAACATTGTAAGAGCCATCAAAAGAGAGACATTTATAGACTTCTAGATGTTGTTGCATTCATCGACGTCATTATATGGTTTAATCTGTGAAAGTAGCCTGTATAAAAAGATAGAATGTTGTAATTCGAAAAGTTTGTTGATGTTACAGAATAATAAAACTGCACGAAATAGCGAATTCATTTCGTACTTAAAAGCAACGACATTGATTAACACTGATTGGTCAAAACAACACCAATCTGACAGTCAGAATTCTGATTGGCTACATTGTAAAACACAGTTCGGTAAATGATTTCGTTGATTCCCTTTTCGGTTATTTTCCGACGAATTGTACTCTGAGGAGTGCCAGACGAAAGAAAGCTTTTAAGTACAGAATGAATTCGCTATTTGGTGCAGTTTTAATGTTGTAATTGACTACAAGTAGGAACATTGTATGTAATAAGAACTATTTACCTTTAGTGTAATTTGGAGCATGTTTCTAGATAGCTTTTAACAAGGTACGAACTCCTAACTAAACTATAGCTGCCCTCTCCCTCGGCAACTGCATGGTTGAACACCCTATTCTCGGTCATTATTTCTATAATCTTTGAAAAGTGCAGTATGAAGCGCATCATTGGATTTTCTTCATTTCTGAGATTGAACCTTTAAACTAAGAGAATCTATTCGGCCCCCTATAATTGGAGTGTTTTTGTTTCTTTTAGGCGTGTGTAAAGTTCAGAGCGATGAAGAGTATCCTTGCTGTGCGAAATGTAACGGAACAACAAGCTAAAGAGGCTATAGACAGCGTGTTTGAAGCGTGTTTTAAAGATACAGAACCGTTTGAAAGAATACCTCCGTAACACCTCACATGAAAGGTCATGCTCCCTTCGTGCTAAACAAAGAGGAAAGCATGTCGTATAGTTCTATCGAACTAGAAGAGACGCTGGCCAAGTGGACAGACGATGCCCTGCGAGCAGACGGCGCCATTGTATCCTTTCCAGAGGATGTTGATATGTGCTCATCAGCTACGAACCAAAACTCTTCTTTTCTATTAACCCGTGAAAAGTAACGTGTGAGTGTGTGTATAACACGAACAATAAGGAACCAAGTCAAGTCGGATGGCGTTGCGTTGAGCTTACTTCCCAATATCATCAAATTGTATATTTTGAACAGAATATGCCAACAATTTTGTTGTGAAAATATGTGTATTGCGAATAAATAGTGTTGAATATGAATAGAAGCAGAACAATAAACGAGTAGTTATTTTGTGATCGTTTCTCGTTCATGTACAAAAGTTACTCTTTAATTAGATTTGGCTCGTTATGAGTCTGATGGATATGTTTCGGGGTGTAACTATATTTCAACGATGAAGTACCGTTTAATTATCTATAACTGTTGGATAGACACTGACCAGATCCATGTGACTATAATATTCTGAAGGGATGCATGAAACTGTTACTATTTACTAATTTTCCTATTAAGCACGCAATAAATCTGTTGAGGGTCCCGATGAAGAGCAGCTATTTTTTCAAACTTTGAAGTTTTTAGCACACTCGTAGTGTGTGCTAAAGTTCGAGGCGGTGGTCAGCAGCATGCTCCCTGGCCACAGTACCTTACACAAACATCCCTTTGATCTTTCGCACAACTAGTGCAATTCATCTAAAACTGCACGAAATAGCGAAAACATTTTAGTATTGAAAAGCATTTTCGTCAGACACGCCTCAGAGTACAAAATCGTCAGGCTTGGAATTGAGAAGAAATCAATGAAACTTATACCCAACTGTGTTTTAAAAGTAGCCAGTCCGAACTTTGACTGCTACTCTTACTGTAATTGATCTGTAAAACAAGAACGTGCAACAGCCATTATATGTTATGAATTACAGACAGTTAGCATTGAAATCTTTCCACTCGGTAAAGCACGGCAACCAGGTACTGCGAAGAAAGGTGAAGGGAGTTACTGTATGTCACTACTATTTTTAACAGGCTAGCTGAGAAAGTTATTGCTCCAGCACCGATACGTGACCGACTCATGTCAATGAGTATACTGTTGAGGAGTCTTAAGCATTTAACTCTCATTATCTTACATTCATCAACCATTCGAAGACTGGTTAAAGAAAGGAACCTCTTCCATGACATCCTTGGCAGTTACATATCTTCGCCTAAGGAAGAGAAATTTCCTGTGATAATGCTTGTGAAAGCATGGGCAGGAAGTTATGGCCGAATGTCATTGGTAAACACGGTGTTGCAAAGATCAGATTGTCTCATGCTTAAGTTGTACACCAGGCAGGTTTAGTATAATGGGCGCCATGTTTCGTCTGAATGATATTTTCAAAAACGCCCAGCTAGCGGGATCTACGCTTTAAGAACTGGCGTTAGCTCCATCATGTACTATCAACCAAAGCTGCAAATATGCATATTGCAGTGAGGGAGTCAACCAGGCAGTGGACTGTTTTACTTGTCACCTGTTGCTAGTGTCCACGTGGGTGTTTTGCATGAATCAGAAGAATAAAGGTACAAGATCCTCTAGATAGATAGATATACTTAGTATTTTACGATTCACCCAGGCGACTATGTCGTTGGAACTGATTTTTATTTAAGATCGCTCTTGTGCAGTGTAAACATTGAAGTGCTACTAAATATTCTGACGCTTGACGACTCAGTTGTTGCCATTGATGGTAGATATTTGTCATGTCTTCAGTCGTAGTCTTTTTCGGAGCTACGTTTCGAAAGGTACTTCTCCCATCTTAAGGCTGCTGTACTTTAGACTGTTTTGCTGATTTATGTTGTTCGAAGTGAAGTGCTACCTTAATCAAGGAAGAGCATCCATAATTTTAGTTGTCATTAGTTATGTAACAAATTTTATGTACATCCAAACAACTCTGAGACAATCTACGTGCCGTATTGGCTGCCTAGATTTCGATATTGAAAAATAAACCCAAAAGATTTGTATTGATAATATTTAGTACTAAAACATCTTAATACAGGAGTGCGAAATCCTCTACGCTCTCTCGGGCTTGTTTCTCGAATAGAAGGCAAGAGACCATCGAAACAATTTCTGCCCCCTTATTTGTTTCGAGGATCTCTTTCAAAAATTCTACTGCAAAACAAAAAGGATTATAAATAGTTAACCAAAGAGGCACGCCTTCAATGTGTCAAAAAGAGGTTAGAAAAATTTAAAAGCGAAGAGAAAAGTGCACAGGAAGTAAAATACAAACTTGATGATACTAAACTCGTTTAATGGATACAGGAGTGGGACTAAATGAATCAGCCGTCAATATTAGAACCTCTCTGATGTGTTAAGTATACAATAATGAGGTAAAGCATTATTGCGTGGAACTGAATGTTGATTTCCACTGGTAGAGAATTGGTAACCGTGCTATTACCCTTGTGCTCGTATTTGTCCATTGAATTTATAATGGTACTCTTGCACCCCTAAGTGTAACAAGCCCCTTCAGATAACAATCCTTGACTTTGAATATGGTTTAAGATATCGAAGAGTAACTCCATTGCACTTACTTAAAATGAACTTTATTCTGAGACTTGGAAACATTTGGCATCAGAAAAACACAGTTATCTACTGACAGCCGTATATCGGAAGATAAAGCCCTTATTTAACCATCAAGAAATTCAGATTAATGTGCTATGTCAAGCATGTTTAGTGAGGTTCCTGATTTGAGGCTCAAAGCATCTGCACTTTTAAGGAAGACCTATATAGCCCTTTCTGATTTTTAACAAGTAACATTTCAATTGCATGGATATTTTGATTCGTATCATGTGACCAGCGATAATGGTCTTTATTGGTTATTTGCTAGCTACTGATGTTTGTAATTTAATGATATAATCTTCGAAAATATGATTTCAACAAAAGGCAAACGGAAAGTATTCTCCCAATTTTGCCGCTCTCGAAGTAGAATTTATCAAAAGAAAGAACCCTATGTTCTGTTGGCAAACAGAGTTCGTTTATAACTTGGTGCCCTTTTGCAGTTACATGAAGGACTCAAAACGTGTCACTCACAACTGTTATAATCCGATGTTTCAATCACACCGTGGAGGGATAAATGGACGAATGGAAGACTGTATGGGAACCATCCACTAGTGTCTTCTAAGGTGAGGCATAGGAGAATGAAAATAGCAGGTAATTGTATTAGACACTCTGAAGAAGAGGCATCGAAACTTGTGTTATGGAATCCAGCAATCGGTCGCATGAAACCAGGAAGGAGAGCAGTAAGTTATATAGACTCACTAAAGAATGACACTGGCCTGATGAGTGTTGAAGAACTTATGAGGGACAGAGAGAGTTAGAGAAGACGTGCGGAATCAAAGCGAGTGAAAGCTCGGCCGAAGTAAGAAGCAAGTAAGTACGGTACGATCATCTCCCATCATATGAACTTCTCTTGACAATTTCCATGATTGCAACCAGCTTAGCAATTTATATTTCTCATCAAGTCGAACAAGCACACTGGTTTCATACTCTTAAATGATAAGATAGTCCAGTCTCCGTGTCACTTGGCAAAAAGATCGATGGAAAGCGTATTGCTGTATTCCTTTAATTCCTTTTACACAATTAATATAAAGAAACGGCACAAAATTGTCCAGCCAGTCGGAGAAATCAAGCCAAAACGTACTTATCGTTTCCTTTGTTCTTTTATTTTCCTTCAATTTCTCAGAAAATTGAATGAACGAGGGTTATAACACAGAGTGGGGGATTTCTACTACATCGACGTCAGTTGTGCTTGAAAGTACACACCCGAGACCAGATACTTAAATTTGTCACAGAAAAGCTGGCTAGAATAGCGATGTGTATAAACACACAATATGGTATCTAATTTCGCCTGAAGTAATCATCAGCTGTGCGACATCATAGCGCTCCCATTATTGTGGCAGCCAATCATAACAGGTGTATTGGTCTGTTGATCTTTGACAGGAATTGACACAACACACTGACCTTCCTGGATGACTGAAAGGCGATAATAGTGTTTATAAAAACCATGACAACTAAACCACTCAAGTGTATTTCAAGAGAAACATGAAAAGAAGGGGCAAATGGATGAAAGCCATTAGGTAGAAAGGACGGGTCGTAATCGCAAGCCGTCTTCATATCCCTGTTTACACTATCCTTTCTGAACCATGCCATTAAATTTGGCGCACTGTACTAAATTAAAGCAATTGCAAAGGGAATCTTAAACTGTGCCAGGCCCTTCTGATCGTTTACACTACTGACTTTAAACCGTGTTGGGCCTGGCACGGTTCTCTAGCCCATCACGACGAACTGAGCCTGGAACCGTGTCAAGTCGAACCGCATCAAGTCGAAACGCATCAAGTCGAACAGCCTCAAGAGTTTACACTACGAATGTGAAGGGTGCCAGTGTCGGCACGGCTCCTGGCACGGTTCAAAAAACGTAGTAGAAACTGAGGTATCACTGAGAATATATCCAAACAGAAACCTAAATCATCAATCGACGTCCAATTGGTCATTGAAAACACATCCCTTTCTCGCAAAGGCAAGCGCAAGTTGACAAGCAACGTCATTAAAACTAAAACAGTTGGCGTTTCTGACAAAGAAGAATGAAACGGTTTGTTCTTGTTGTACACTTTTTTATTTTTCAAATTCTCTTACAGTGCATTATCCTTCCATAAATAATCCACATTTGGGTTTTTTCCGAACTAAATGCCATTCAAACACATGGCTACAAATTTTTTTAAACAAACATACAAACTCAATGGTAAAAATTACAAAAATCAAAATAAAAAAGAATACAAAACATCCCTAACGACTGAACCAGGCGTAACTGAACTCATAACGAGGCTCAAAAACCAGAATGCATAACACGCAATTGAGAAAGAGGACTCTCAAGTAGAAAGCGGACTTGATCTAGGACCAAGTTGAACCCGGGTGGTAACCGTGATCCGGTTTATATTGTGTTAACTCAAACGACACTCAGTAACACGATGAGTGTTTGCAAAGAAGTGAACAGAAACTGCTAGTCTAATCTGAAACTCTAGTGAACAAAATATTGGAAACGATCGACACAAAACCAATTTCGGTCATGGGTGTAAAAGCCCCCATTTCACAAGCAAGCCCATTTAAACAGGACCGGTACTCAAGGACGGTGGTCACGAAATAACAAGAAACAAAATTAGCGGGCCTTTGTTTATCTTATGTTATCAGCACTTGGTGCAAGGGGCGACGAAAACACATGAAAGCGCCGCAGGGAAACGAGGAAGCAGTCATCTTGGCGAATATCACAAATAGCCATTGAACGAGAATCAGGTAACGTTTGCTATTCTATACTTCGCCCAAAGCACTCAACCTGAAAATAAAACTGCAATGCAAAGCCAAAACCAAAATCATAGCAAAACGGGGAATTGTTCACGTCTGTTGGGTCATGCCAATGAGGGGTAGTGGGGGGTTCCTATTCCCTAAAATTTAACCTTTTCACGCAGCTTCATGAGAAACTGATAACTGCCTAAACTGTCAGGAGGGGTTTTGTTCTTCTATTATAAGATTTGTTGCTTTATCAATATACACCATCCTCGAATCTTAAAGCGGGAATTCCGTTGTCTTTGACAACATTAAAGTATGCTTACTGCAACAAACTCCAAAGGTTAGCCGTAACATCGTAAGACAACTGTTTATAGCAGTTCAGGCCCTCTCAAATGTACTTCGCAGTTGTACATGCGCAGTTACAAAAGTGGCAAGGTAATGGCAGGGTATAACTGACGTAAGAGGTCTAACATATTTTAAAGTGTAGTTGGGCAATCAATGTCAGTAAATATTTTACTAGTTGCCATGCGACCCCAGCAATGTTGCATTACAATTAACATAAACAAACCATATTATGATCTGATTAATCGGAGTGACATCACGATGATGAAGTTTACATAAGTCATTGGTTATCAAGAAGCGTTTGACGCTAGCAGAAAAAGGAAGTCTTTCGACTGACAATCACACGGCAGAATGGAAGAATTGACAGAACTGCTGTAACAAAGAAATTTTAACAGAATGGTTAAGTAAAGAGAGGTTAACAATGACGCTGAGCTCCTCCCAAGAAATCGTTTACTCGTACTTTTCTTTGATATCATCTGACCATCCTTCGTAGGGTATAGTAGGTGGTGCCCAAAAGGACTCCAAGGGATCAACTGGACTTCCATCTGACAAATCCTCTTTGTTATCTTCAGAGTAAGGTGGCAAGCAAAGGTCAAGTCCGGCAAGGCTGGATGACATGGAGCTGGTGGCTGATGTAAGAACTGCAGAACTCCAGATGGACGGAGTGATGCCCGTAGATGACCAAGTAAGATCCTGAGTAGAAGGAAACAGCAGCAGCTTTTATTAAAAAAAGAGTAACAATCTGCACCTGAGATGATGGTCTGTTCTATTGGAAATAGTCCGTAAACGATCGATATAGCCTAAGAAAATATCCTTGTGTGCCATAAAACTGAAGATTAGGACTCAATTAACTAAAACAATACATAAACGTCCGTTCTAAATTCATATGTAAACTAGGTTGTTCGGACGTCTGTCCATTTTTGAGGCAGTCCACTGATTAGCCACTTCATTTTTGAGTGAATCCAGTTGGGTGTCAGTACCCAGTATCCAGTCAGTCAAACAGTCAGTTCAGTGATGCGACATTGAACGCGCCAAGGTCTGTTGGTGTGTCATTTACATTTAAAAAAAATCAATAACATTTCGGTTAGTTGAGTCAATCCACGTATTAGTCCACCAGCAAACCCACTAGTCAGATAGACAACTGATCAATCAATCCACTGGTCAGTGGTGAGTTAAACTAAAGGGTATGCCCATCATTTTTTCTGAAACTTTGCATTTCACAAAGACGGCCCATTGATGGACTACTTATTTATAAATTGCCGGGAATTGTCAATATATGGGGCAAAAAACCATGCAGTGAACCTCTAACTAGGTAATGATTAGATTCATCAGTTACTTAGGTATGAAGCTACCTGCACGTTAGTCTAACTGGTATGGAGAATTGAGCAAGAAGCCATCCTCTCCTTCCTCAAGACGTGCTAATGAGAGAATGATAGTCTTGGGAAATATACACGTATATAAAAGCAAAATCGATTTACCCAAACCATGCTACCTTATCTATGCTCAACTATAACTAAGGTAGTACCATACTCTATTACAAAGCGCTCCGGATGTGGTAGAGAATCACATGTCCTATTCAAGTGTGGCCAGTTCCTTTCCTCGCCGCCTTTATCCTTCCCCAGCTAACGACAGGTACCCCTTTTACTGCTGGATTCGCCGCATGAGTTTTCCGATTGATGGCCAAGGGTGGACTCGAACTATTAACCCCCTGCTTGTTAGACCAGCTCTGTACCGACTGAACTAACTAGCCTCCTCAATACAACTATAATTATCGCCCTTAAAAGAAAGTTCCAATTCTTTAAATCGATTGAATATGATAACAGCAACATCTATCAATATGCGATATACGTCATTGTACACGGTTGGCATGTCTTGCATATACGCGTCCGGGGTATGGAGAGATCTACTTATACACAAAGCTCTTGCAAACCATGTTTTTAAATTATCAGTTGAAAATACCTTTGACTGATTCTTGAAGCCCGTGTTACTGGCCCACAAGCTGGATCTCTCGGCTCCGGGGGAAGTAGACGCTGACGAGGCAAAATTCATATAGCCTTCGTCAAATTGCTGGAAGAAGAAAGAGCGAATGGGTTATTATGATAAAATCACAACAAGTGGAAGTCAACTTTCAAATACCGGGATCAGTCGAGCTAATAACTACGAAAACAAGATAGAGAACTATATTTCTTAAATTAAAAATATGGATGCTGTGTAGAGAGCTTACTGATAAAAGCCCTCCTATACCGGCTGACTACGTGTTTCTGAGAAACTCGAACTTATATTCAAAATTTAAGATGTCACCCACATATATGGTGATATTAGCGCGGATTCTTTTGCAAACACGTGTAACTGTACGCTGGCTTATAAATTTTGTGGCTGAAACTGCATTTGTGACTGCTGTTTAACAGCATTCATAGCAACAGCAAAAACACCTCAATAATTAAATAATATTGTCTTTCTGTCGGAATTATATAAACATAAAGGCCAATGTAATGTTGCTGAACCGACTCGTCCTAATGGAAAGTGAGAGCCTTAGCACTTAACTATTTTAATCAGCAACGGGATTCGATATTAGTGTTTTAAACGATGATCTTTTAAACGATGATGGGCATCATATGTGATAGGTAACACCTCACAGCTTTAACTGATGGTTGCCTTGCGTATGCCAAAGTCCTAGTATTTGTAAAAAGATCAGAGTATGCCAAAGTCCTAGTATTTGTAAAAAGATCAGAGTACTTCCTAGTATGCGCCATTCCTAGTGTTTACTTACTTTACCTCGATTGCTACTTAATTTCGCTACTAAGCAACTGCAGGGAATTGGTACAATAAGTGCACGCGTACTTGTATTATTACCAATCTACTCACGTTCAACTTCGGTGCATCTGCGTGAGGTCCAATAAGACTGCTGTACGTTCCCTTGTCTTCAAAAGAGGAAAACAAATCCGACATTCCATATCTAGGAGTCGACCATCCAATTCCGTCATTTACACAACCATTTAACAGTAAATCATCTCCACTCCACATTTCTCCCTGTGGTTTTGCACGGCTAAGTCCTGGAGGTGGTGGTACTGACTCAAAACCCAGGGGTGATCCTACAGCTGATCCTACAGCTGATCCTACTGGCTTTGGCAAGCGAGTGCGTTTCAGGGAAGCCTTTTCACGCAATGGAGACGGGATAAACTCGCTACTCTCTGGATTAAGATCACTCTTGATGACGGGAAGGGCGTTGTCATCGGGACGTCGGACTTTCGCTCCTGGTGCCTTTGGCCAAGAATCGTTCTCATCATTCAGTGGCATTTTTGTAGCTCTTAAACTTGAAAGGTTGTCATAGTAAAACATAGAATTGTTGTTGACTGAACGGTCTGTTCCCGAGGTTGGCTTATCCTCCACACCATGTTGTGGTTTGACACCCAATTTTCTCCAAGAAAATCCCATCGAGTTGTCTTCCGAGTTGCGACGTGTTTGTCCCATTGGAAGAAATGAACGGAAATTGTCACCGACGTTCCATACTTTACCAGCTCCCAGAGGTGACTGTAGTGAATCTGTAATTAAGAGGTGTATAACAAACTGGTCAAATCCTAGACATGGCTTTGACATAACTACTACTTATAACATGTACTCTGTGACCTGACAATTAGAATTATGAACTGATGGCTAGGGTTCAACCTTTCCAAAATAACAAATAACAGCTTGTTGCACATATGAAATGCACACTTTGATACACATATGAAATGCACACTTTGATGCAAATATGAAATACACACTTTTGATGCAAATATGGAATACACGCTTTTGATGCACATATGAAGCACACTCCTTTGATGCACATATGAAATGTACACTGTGCAATAACCCTGCATCTTTCTTGAAATTCGGTGATTCCAGCCTAACATTGATCTAAAATGTTTTATGAGGAGTAATCACATTTCGTCAACAAAATCAAATGCCTTGATCCTTCCATTCCCCAACCGTCGTCCTTAGGTGCCGGCAAGCATTTGATGCCAGTCTCCTCTACGACACGTCTGTTGGACTATCTGAGCTAAGGTGTGATGATATTGGGTGCCGACTATTTCCTTACGTTATCCATAAATTACACTCTGGAACGTTCCCTAACAGAAAAATAATTTTCATAGGAAAAAACTGGCACACATTCTGCGTTACCTTGTCTAGGAGGTCCACCGGGGGCAGGATTAAGAACTGACTTCCCCTGCCCAGCACTTTCGCTCACAATGCTGCTGTAGCTACTACTACGGCTACTGCCTGTAAGAGAAGTCGGAGTAGACGGTCCGCTACCACTTTGTGTCTTTTCAACTTTGGCTTTCGGATCCTGACGCTTGTTTTTGGAAGCAAGGCTTTTCTCTAAAGCCGCAGCAACCACAGGATCAGCAATGTCATGTAGAGAAGTCGGCGGCTCCGTACTTCTATGCGAAGTCGGCAACGGCGGTTTCTTTTTCGGCTGCTCATTTCGGTGTCGTGATACTTCCGACGTTTTCATCTTGGCTACATTAGTCTCGGTCTTTCCTTTCAAGGCCTCTCGGTGCACTTCAGGCTTTGGTCCGGAAATTGAAATGTCATCTAATTTGTCTAGCGAGTTTGTGCCGACAAAATCCGAAGCCGATCCATCAACTCGGTTGCCTGTGCGCTTGAGCTGCCCCCGAGTTGACTTTGGCTCCACTACAGTGAAAGATGATGTTTTCTCGAGCTCCTCTTCGCTATCTTTGCTTGATGTTGTCGTTGGTCCCATAACTGAGTAACTTCTTTCATCTTTCTCATCTCTGCGAGGTTGTCGTTTCACTTTCTTCTTCGATCGTTTACTTTGCAAATCCTTTGTTCCATTCCTCTCTTCTTCTGAGGGAGAGTCATTTCCACTTGGTCCACTAATGGTCTGTCTGTCAGTGTCATCTCGACCTTTACTTTCAAGCTCGGAATCTTTCTCCAAGCTAACTTGATTTATCCTTAAGTCCTTATGCCTGTCACCGGTCTTTTTGTGTTTCTTTTCAACTTGATTCTTAGGTTTTTCTTCTGCTTCGGATGAATTTTGCTTTACATTTTTCCTTCTAGATTTTCTTCCACTGTTACTTGAGGTATCATTGTCACTATTTTCTCTTCTATTCGTGTCCTTCTTCGTTAGGGGGCTATGGCTATTAACTGGCGTTACTTTTCCTGGAACATCTGTGGCTACACTACTTGATGATGACGATCTTGACCGTGATGGCGTCGATGATTCAGCAGCTTCCATTCCACGTTTTGCCTGCGTTTCATCTTTTGTGAAATTTGCGGTCCCATTTGTAACGATATCTCTTTCCAACTTCCCTCTACAACGTAAAAATAACAAAGTTTTCACTACTGAAAAAAGCAAACGAAAGTAAAAAGGTAGAAAGACAATAACTCTTACCTAACCTTTCTTCTTGTTCGCACCCCTTCATAATGGGTCCAGCAATTCTCGCACCTACTATAATACAAAACAATTTTTTCACCCCTTACAAGTAACCAAATAACTTCTTTATATCTCTTCCACGAGAACAAAAAATTCTCTCGTCTCTCACCCCTTCCGAGAGACCAAACAATCTTCTCACCCCTTTCGGGAGACCAAACAAATTTCTCACCCCTTCCAAGAGAACAAACGATTCTCGCATCCCTTTCAAGAGACCAAAACAATACTCGCTTGCCCCTATCAAATTTTCAACCAGTTCCAGCAACTTAAACAGAAACATCGATCTGATGTACAAATAACAAAGCAGTGTGGCATTAGAATCGTCTTTTAAATAGATCACAAAGAAATAGATGACAAAGATATAATGAATTACAAATGCACATATTACTTTCTTCTTACATTCCAACACAATCCCTGTCATCCCGTAACAACCGACCTCATAGACACTGGCATTGGCAGATTTTCATTCAGTTTCCATAGTGGCTATCCCCCTCGATGTAGGGAAAAGGCTGTGATAAATCTGGGGAGGCACCCAACTTTGCAAAACGTCGGGGGGATTTGTCACATAGGGGCAGGGGTATGGCGGATAATGCCAAATTTATCTTTCAGAGATGTTAATTTTAGTAAATTTCTATTTTATGCATAATCCTTGACTATCTTTTGCGTTAAAACCCCTCATTTTTTCAATACTAATGTACACTGGATTGTTAGGTTCGTGACATAAGACCACCGCATTAACTCATCCAAAAACAACAACAATGAAGTACTGAATCTCCTTGCCCTGTTTACTTACTTGTTTCCTCTACCTCCACTAAGATCAAATATTGTCCGTGGTGAGTATATATCTGTTACCCTTCCTATCCGTATTGCAGAATTTCGAGAGGATCCAAACGAGCAATGAATAACATACTTCTGAGCGTCCAGGTACGCCATAAATATAACTAAAATGAAGACCACTGTCATGGTTACTGCAGCCGTGACGTGTAGATAGGGCTCCCACGCTGGCTTAGGTAACGCAGAGGCACAGATTGGTAAGAGGTTATGAGGGAGAGTTGCTAGAAGGGTGAATTCCAAAACGAGGTCCATAGTTGTGTGGACTTGAAGTACTCTGCTGACACGAGACGACGTAAAGTCTGGGGTGAACCTGCAAGAAAGAAGGAAGTTTGCCCATTAGTAAACCATCATACCGATCATAGCAAAAAAATTATGTACTCATGGGATGAGATAACGGCAGATGAAGAGAAAAAACGGACGTAGATCGAAACCTATTAGTTCGAAGAATATGGAGGGTTGAAGAAAAACCGGTGACAACACAATAACAATGTACGTGGCAGAAACTCGTTCTAACATTCTGACGAATATTTTGTTGACTTTCCAGTTAATACGAGTGATTTCAACAATATCTACAGATTTTTTCATTCAAGACTTGTTGACTATCAAAGAAATGTGAATCTTTAGTAGAAAAATAAGCAAAGCGGACTTGGTGATGATAGATCCTTGGTCGACGGGAAAGCACGTATCTACTGAACTATAGCTCCCATATCCAAACAATTATCACCATTTTACATGTAGATGATCGTCCTATAAATACAAAAAATACCAGTACAGTTGGGCATACCGTTGCGAATTTACAACACTCGACCACCACCACCTTTTTCCGAGCAGAATCAATTACAAATTTATGTCCTTTTTCATATATACCGCCACATCTAGTGCATTGTACAGCGGTTGACAATTCGCAAATATATTACCATGGCGGTGGAAACTCCAAGACAACCTGGGTTACTGAATTTCCAAGTGCTGCCCCATACGGCGCTCATACAGACTCCCCCACTGTGCATCTTGAGTCCGACGCTCTATCCATAAGGCCGCGCGTACACAGCCTCCTCGAGCAGAATATGGTAAAGATGAATTCAAGACATCCGACTCTTGTTCGTCTAATTTCATAACTAAGTCAGAGTCTTACAGTAGCCCACGTACATGCTATATCGACCCCTGCAGCTAGCAAAGCGCATGAGGTCAGAGAGATCGGTGAACAGGCATCTCCCATACGCCGAATGACTAGTAAAGGATTGATTGTGCACAGTCATAACTTGTACATAAGGTAAACAATGTGAGAACGGCATGCGTTCGTTATACTTACGTTATATCCAATTTTCTTGACGTGTTTGGAGTCAAAACAAAAGGGTCACAATTTAATATTCTAAATCCAAATCCACCACATTCGTTCCCATTTATTTTTAAAGAAGTGACATGTACTGGCAGTTGTCCTGGATTGTTAATGGAGAAAGTTCGTTTTACAGTGAATGAGGGATATGTCCGTGCTTTAGGCGTGGATTCTATGGAGTAACAACATACATAAAAATTAGAATCCACGAATAGGTAACGAATGTTCACACAAAGAATACCAATTTTTATCAACTATTACTCTATATATGAGTAACATAGATGGGCTTAATGACGCTCAAGAATTGGAAAGCGCTGATAAGTTCAAATATCTGCACACATCTTTTCGCCTATGCAATGGGAATGTGCGAGGAAGTGGACGGCTGCTGTTGAAGGGCAAAAGCAACGATATATACGAACCGCACTGACGTAAATTCGGCAGGCAGGAAACAGTGTGCCGCAAGAATTAGTTTTAAATGGATATGGGAGTAGGGAAATAATGATACTAGTGACGGTGGGTGGGCAACTCCCTGAAAATTATTCTTCAGGGAAACATTCCATGGAAACCTGTAGCAAAACGTACACGAGTACGTACTTCAAACTTGACTAAAAACTGAAAGATACCGTTGAAATCTCTAGTTACTGTTCTATTAACAATTAACCCTTTTCCCTTCCGGCTGTAAACCGCCCACACTCGCAACACAATCGAATGAATTAAAGTCTTTTTAATAGGACCCATATTTCCTCAAAAATAATAAAGTATAGACGACTCTTAATGTCTATAAGATCTAAAAAACTGATTCTGCAACCGTCACCGGCTGAGAAGGAGGAGAATTCCCGCTATACACTCCTTTCTGATACGGCTTAGAAAATTTAGGAGCAGGTTTAAAAAAATACCCCAACGTCTTCATAAGATTAAGATAAGAAAGTGGTTCACCATACACAAAAAGTCAGTAGCTGATAACTATATCCCCAATACCCCTCTCGCGTTTTCCGTTACATATGACAGCTTGAGACTTACAGTGAACATCCCCTCCCCCTTCTGTCGTCCTTTGATAATATACGAACTAGTACGTGTCAAAGAACATCTGTCTTAGGAAGAGAATAAGAGAATTCAGCCTGCAAACGGGGAAAGTTTATGCCAGCCTTATTTCAATTTACTGGTTATTATGATAAAGAAGGGTCTGGTGCCACTATGGCAATACAGGTAGACAACGGGTGATAGGGATACATGGAAAGATCATTAACCAACTGGATCGCTTCACCATGTACATCATCAAAACTTTTTTGTATCTTGTCAGCTAACGTAAAATAATCATTTATTTTATGACACATTTTTCTAATTTCTGTGAATCCAATTCTTTGCAGCTGTTCTCAATACTGTGAAATACGAATAATTCTCTCACAATATGGAAGTAAAAGTCACAGGGCCAGCTGTTGTAGTAAGAAATTTTCTGAGTTGCTGGTCCAAGGAGTTGGTTTTACTTGTCTTCAAACAAGGAAGCTGTGATACATGCAAAAGACTATTCGCTTGATTACAGTAAGACATAGAAACACAGTTGGTTCACATGGTGCCCGCAACAGGACTACTTGGGCGATAAGCTACATTTTCCGGTTCTTTTGCAGTATCTTCCCCCAACTTTCGTACTTTGGAACTACGTAAACTACAAGTAAGGTCTGGGTTGTTCCGTGTTTTATTCACTTGACTACTGTACATTTCGAAGCAATTCGAAGGGATGTCCGAACCCGCGCAGCCAATCGATCGACGGTATTTTTCATGTCCAGGCTTCGAAAATCAGTTTTAAAACAATAAAGGGAATGACTACACGTTGGAAAGCAACGCTACTGTTTATAACCTTTCTTCTTTAACCTTTTCAAACAGAGTAAATTTTAAGCTGTTAAATTGTTCCGTAAAATTCCATCAAAACTTATCAAGATAATTTTTTTTCTTAACGTTATTTTTACGTTTGACTGACAACCTTGTTATCATACATATGGAACCTGAATGGAGATTTCGCAATTGACTTTGTCAGTACAGTTAAGTGTGCGTGTGTGTGTAAACACGTGCCACTGATCTCAAAAAAAGACTGGATCTAGCTTCCAATTATTTCCATCAGCAAAAAGCGTAGTCAAGAATACTAGTCACACACAAGTTAAAATAGAAGATAATCATGATGTTTGGAGGTGTACTTACTATGGCAGTCAGCTAGATGGCTTTCCTTCATTTCAAAAAGTAGCAGTGACTCTAAGCCTGGCCTCTTGTTATTAATGGTAAATTGACCTCGTGCTCCTTTACCTTGCACCACTACGAGATCTAATACAGTCAGGTTATTTCTACGAAGAAATAGAAAAGAGATTTAGACCTAAAAAATCTAAACAGGTACAAAATATTTGGATTTACCATAATATCGAAGTTACACGAAAATAAACTACTATGAAAAATATGAACGACATACGGAAAGATGGCTGTTTCCACTTATACAAATGGTCAGGCAAAGTAAAGTGGCTACATATTGGTCATTAGCATGACAGGATGTAATCTTTAAATGGAGTAGTTGGGGGTGACAGCAAAGACAAAAATATCGTGACTGTTTCTATCTATCAGAAGTACAGAATTGATCTCAAGTAATGACCGGACACAGATAATGCTGGTATAAAACATATGATAATTATGTTTGTTTTACTTTCGTACAAAGGGAGGCTACAGGATATGCATCATGTTCCATATTTGTATCTCATGATGGGAATTGTACTGCCTAGAAATTAATACATGGAGATCAGAAATATCAAACTGTAAGCAGTTGATATTTCAAACAATCATACTATGTGCAACAACGGTGATTACTATTATGTTTACTTCCCTATCCCTTACAGACTTTCTGCTCCCTCTTACTCAGTTACTTTTAAGTGTCTCTACGAGTTGGTGGCCTTTGCTTCGACTGGGTTAGCAATGGGAGGTTAAGAAATAATTTCACTGTTGGTAGTATTTACCAAAGCTGAATAAATAAGAAATGGTAGGTTATAGATTCATTGTCTTATAGGATTCCTGCAGCAAACACCAATAAGATTCTTACTGAAGGACTCCACAAAACCAATTTTACGCTGGGCATCTACGTTAATCATTAGTCCCTGGGCAAACATACAGCCATTCCTTTTATAAAATAAAAACAGTGATGATTCCGTCGATTCCATACCTAACGACTATGATAGATGTCTTCATTTGTTCGTTGTCTGGCCTGAATCCCACTGTAACCACTTCTTTTGATCTTCTCTTCAACAGTAAGTTAATCGTATTAGAAGAAGGGAATATTCCATACTTGGATTCTAATAGCTTGCGACTATCAGATTTATGCTAGAGAGAAAGAACCGAAGATTTATTGAGAATAAGTTAACAATTACGGCAAGGAAACCAAACTTATCTGTACGTAAAATGATTCTGTTCGGTTTAATAAATCAATAATACCCAACAATGCCTTGCCTGAAGTTTTGTTGTTACGAAAAGTCTACCTACAACTACGTTGGGATATGAAAATAAAGCAGAATGTAACGCTACTATTGTAATTATAGACACTTCGAGTTGACTGTATTCATTGAAACATGCATTGAAACATGCACAACTTGGCAAGTGGACGTCTAGTTCTGTTCCCTGGCTTTATACCATCAGCACCAGGTCATCAACGTTAAAGAGATTTGGAGAAGCAAGACTATTCACTTATTCCATGCGAACATATTTGTAGGGCCGACACTCGGGTCTCCACAGACAGATATTAAATCAAAGTGCTCATCGTCCTTCTCAAAATATACTATCTACTATCAAAACAGTGTACATTTTACTTGTGTTAATCAGAAATTTGCACCAAGATCTAATGGTGTCACCTTCAGACAAACTAATAAATGTCATCTACCATATAAGGGGGGAAATGCTTTCTGTGATTGGCAGCTCTCTGCGGTTGAGGCATAAAACGGGGAAAGAGGAAACCCGGTCCTCTTTCCTCCAGAAAAATAAGCGCACCTAACCGTATCTCCCAAAACAGATTGGAAGAGTTGTATGGTAACTCGATGCGGCTATTAAATAAATGCCCACACTTTTTTATTTTTTTATTGTATTCACCCTGATCAAGGCCGAAGCCACTTCGAGCAACGGGCTACTTTTCCTTTTCGGATGACAATCTATTCATACTTACTATTTATGCTTACTTGTCATTGTATTTTTATGCTTGCTATTCTTGCTATTCACGCATGTAGTCCCCCCTCTGTCCAATCTCTCGAAACGTAGTTTCCGACTTCACGAGAGCTGATAACAGTACCTCCGGGATCGTGGCAGGCAAGCTCAGGGTCGGTTCGAACTCACGACCCTCGGAGTGTGAGTCTGACACTCTACCACTATGTAACTACTGTGTTAAAGCTTTATGGCTAACTACGTCTGTATATTAACGAATACATACCTCCTTTTTTATATCAGGCAAAAAGAATGCATTATGCCCGCTTAGTTCAATTGAAAATGAGTCTATTTCCAGCCTAGAAAAAAACATTGGCAAAATTGCAATCAACTTAACTGTTACGCAATAGATAAGTACGCTATGTGAGGACTTTTTCAGCTTCATTACTTTCGTATGCTACTCTGCATGCAGGCTTATGGATTGGGTGCTTTATTAGAGAGAGAACTCTGTTAGCATGTAGAGGCTCTGCTCGTTTAAAACGTATTAAATATGGAGGCACATCTCACAAACATCTGCCTACCTGGCCAACAACTAAATGGTAACTGCATAAAGAAGACACAATCAAGAGTTAAATGAGATCGTCCACAGTAAAAGTTATCAGTTGTCGGCGCTGGACTGAGTTACCACGTTTCTTTTTGCAAATGTTGAGCGGTCGGATTTCTGATTGATACAAAAGTGCGTCCCACAGGTCTGGCGCCACAAAAGCAAAAGGTGTTTCAGAAATCCTTTTGCGTCGTATTTTAAATCCCACAACAGAACTGCTCAGTAGAACCGATGTCGTATTAGTTTTTATCTCAACTGAAACATAACGTCACGTCAAATAGAATTTAATAAATCAAATAACTAACGCAATATCCTTCTGGAAAGCCCTATGTGTTCTCAGACCCGTTAGAATACTTTAAATATTCGGATAAAACGGGTCTGTTCGATCATCTCATTACCATCGCCTGAACAGATAATTTTAAAAATATTAAAAGAACGTAACTTTACTGCGTCATAGACAATCGCTAAATGTAAACACCTTTTCTTCCCGTACTTTTAAGCATTTAAAACTTGGCAAGTGACAAGATATGTTATGTCTAAAGCGATGTCATCAAAAAAGAATATTCAAACTACACATACCTGTCTGACACCATATCGAGCCCTCCAGGTGGATGCGGATACTCCATCAATGGTAAGATTTGCACCAGAACTGGAACATCCGCCGGATTATTGAGTATTAACTGTTGAAGTGAAAAATTTCCCGTGTGGGTGGGAGGGAAACTAATGGACTGTTCAACCACTGAAGGCCATGTCAGAGATGCTTGAACTGGGATTGTATAGCTTTTAATTATTTCTGAATTGACTATTATAGTGGAATTTATTCTGTAAAATGAAGGGGAAACAGTTCTGTATCAGATATTATGTACAAAGACACTGACCTAAATTATATTCATAGCGATTTCAACCAAATGTAGGGGTAGCGATCTCGGTAACTATACAGACATTCATTATTCAACGACACACGCCCAAATGCTTCTATGTTTCACTCTTAGCACTGGAATTCGTACCGTGGTCTTGTAACCAAAGGATAGTAAAGATGACCCTTTGCAAACTGTGAATCTGCAAGTGCAATGCACAAAATGATAAGCAGAAGCCTTGCTGTCTAGCAAACAGAGTACATTTTAAAGATTTAAAGAGTCTCAGGAATAACCAGTCATTGAAATTCATGGAATTCAGCCATTCAAAACCAGCACAGCAAGATCTGTCAGGGCCCGGAACGACACCTTTTAACCTAGACAGAAAACTATGCAATGAGATAGCATCGCGATAATACAATAAAAACAAAGAATATTTGACGAAAATCGATGTTTAAATTGGAGTCCATAATAACCCATCAGTAGTGCTTCAATGGATTGAACCAGTAATTTCATTTAATAGTACTCTGATCTGTAGAATACTATTGAGGAGAGAAGGTTCCAGACCCCTTCATACGAGCGTGATGTATCTACTTGAGGAGAAATATTCAAAAAACAATTACATAGAATGCTTCAGCGTATTCCCGTGGGTACTCACAGCTCCCGTGTACGTAAATGTATTTTTTTATAGTCTCATACTCAATTACAGAGTGCAGGGGATGTGATGTGGTAGAGAATCACATGTTCTGCGCCACAGTATGGAGAGGTAGGGTGACTAGTTCCTTTCCTCGCCACTTTTTGTCCGGGGTTTAGTTGCATTTGTTGGCGCTATTAATCTTTGACAGGCGTTCCGTATACTGTGTAATCAATCAAGGCCTCTACTTCAATTATCTCTGATGTTATAACGTTGTACTCAACCTGAATTACTATCTTATGAGAATAAAACTAACCTGTTATCTTGACTTTCTTTAAGAGCCTCCCACTTCTTCTTTATTTTTTCTAGAAGTCGTAGGTCAAGCTCCCAAGTATCAGTGGGCAATACCAGACTATTCATCCACTCTAAGCAATCTGAAAACAAAAATGTTGAATCAGGTATGCAAGGTATGCAGTTATGTATCTTATATAATAACTGTACATTTGAAGAGATGTTTGGCCTACAAAATTTGTAGATAGCGGAGTAATTTGTCAACCAGAGATGCGTTTCGTTGCACACTACTCAGTCTGGTTCCGTGCAAAGAACGATATTACTCAAAAGAACAACTCCAATCATGGTTCGTTTGGTTCTTCATTCGATCCTTTCTTCTGTTGTTGGCTATAATAAATAGGCGTGTTCTTTCGAGTAATATCGTGCTTTGCACAGAACTGGACTGATGAGAGTGCAACGGAACGCGTTTCTGGCTGACAAATCATTCCGCTATTTAAGGTTATCTACAAATAACTGTATACAATAAAATAACATACTCACGGTGATTATCACTTGTCCCAAACTGGGTAAGATAACGACGATAACGATGTTGAATATAATGAAAATGATTCTCATGTTTTATCATGAAGACAATGATAGCCATTGGAATAAAACTTATTATGATAGCGACAACTATATGATAAGGTGAGCCAGGATGACGACGTCATAGTAACGATGATTTGCACAGCACGTGGACCTATGCTACTTGGAATTATTTTGGTTAAGTAAAGATGGCCCTGGGATTGCTAACAAGAAGTCAAATGAACAAAAAATAAAAACATTACCGAGTATAAAACACGACATACCTTTGTCGCTTTTACATAAACATAAATAACATTGGATATCTGATCCGAGGGAAGGGTCAAACTGTACCCATCCGATCTAAAAGGGAAAATGTAATTCAAACATTACAAAATACCATAGGAAATTGTCATTTTAGTAGGCAAAGCTTGAAATAAGCACAGTGTGAAAGCCAAATTTTTGTTGCAGTATCAACATCACAAGCAGTAATGGCTCTCTCCTGAGGCCGCGCATATAGTATCATGAATTTTTTAAAATAGGCAATAAACAACCACTTACCCCTAAAAACACTGGATGGAGCATCTTCCGTCTCAAAAGCAATGTCAGTCCCCTTAGTCCCATTATTAACAATAACACTAAGAACATTCCCGCGCTATTTTAACCTTTGCGGGCTAATATTCGTGACCACGCTTTTTCGCTGTTGGAAACACTGATCTCTAAAAAAAGACTAGATCAAGCTCCCTATTCCAACAGCGAAAAAGTGTAGTCACGAGTACTGCCCCCATCAGTTAAAATAGCGCAGTAGTTTCCGTCATGTTCATTGTTTATTGTAACATTGTTCATAAGCTTTGAGTGATGGGGACTGAAATGGCGTGCAAAGACTGGCCTCACCTTGTGACGGAACATGCTCGATCCGGTGCTTTTTAGAGATCAATGGTTGTAAAAATTGAAAAATCGATCCAGTCCTAATTAGAGATCAGTGTAAACAACTTCCTAACATATACGTATGTGACTTCATGTAGTACATCAAACACGAAGATCAACGTTACAATTACTGGAGGACGGCACAAGAAGTGTGAGTATTCTACTGCGGATTTACCATTCACAATAATTGTAAAACCTATCCTAAGTGAATGAAATAATGGCCACACCTTTACTGGGCAGCTTAAAACATGCCTTGAATACGAATCGAAACTCTTCCATTCCAAAAATGTGGGAACATTTCCTTCGTTTCTAGTTCTAAAATGGCCTTCGGAAAACTTCAAAGAAACTTGCAACAATTACACACAATCGATACACATCACATTTTCGTAAATCATCTTCTATAAAACACTACTTTCAAAAGGGACTATGGCGAGACAAGGGCCTCTTAAAGCACCATACACCTATCCACACACAGGTACTATTTACAATATCAAAACATGTCGAGAATGGTCTATATTTCACAAAACACACCTCAAAAAAATCCAAACACGGTCATAAAGATGCAAAGACTTCGTGACACAACCTCCAGCTCATACCTGGTTACAGTTGTATAAAAACATCCTTGCGCAGAAGCACAAGTCACACATATCGAATAAAAGGACATATGTCCATTCGTACTTTTGTCTTTTTATTGGGATGTAATGTAGGTATTCCATCACTTGGCCATGAAAATATAAATCTTGGGTCTGGTGGTTGTAATTTCAGTTCTGTTAGTTGTATTGGATGTGAAAAAGAACTTTCCAAATGAAGTACAAAATTTTTTGATTGCCCCTAAAGAAGAAAGACAGAAGGCATTAGAAATGGTACATACGTGTACCTAATCTGTACGTAATAAAATGCCAGGACGTCGGGATATATTACATTTATGCATGAAAGAACGCAACTGGCCTGCAGCCTCATGGCATATTATACCATAGAATGCCCCGACTATGCTTAGCAATATAGGGAGGTTTCTCAACGGATTCGTATGACAGGGAAACTGATCACGAAAATCAGGGTGATACAGTTGAAGCTTTGTCCCTCGGTCTTAAAATGCCTCCTTCAATATATCTCCCTTCGAAAGTGTGGAGCCTCGAATGAGACTGTGAGGCTACAAAAGTATGATTTACCTAACACTGTAACAGTGATGATGTTCAGGGCCAAGTTACGCCTATGGTCCAAGTTAAGCCGCATCAAAGTGAGGCTCTCGAATGTTAAACTTGGACGACCACACACTGTCAGTAAACAATCGCATTTCCCAAAAGCCTTTTCAGGCTGACAGGTTTAAGCACAACGGTAAGCCCCAAACACATTTTCCTTTATCGTTACAACTGAACTATGTAACTTTAAATCCTTGCTAGTACTGGGTAGCTATTGTTGGCAACGGCCAAACAGTGATTTCGTGCCTCGCTTTGATTTAGTTTCCTCTACGTCAATTGTAAGACTCATGTGGAGAAATGGCGAGATACAAACATGCATTCCTTCAAGATATACCTGAAGATTCTCTGGCATAAATTTATAAAACGATCTCAGCTCTCGATGTGGAGTGACGCACATTTGTTGCGTGCTAGACCCATACCATCAAATTTGTTAATGCATTCATCAGTTTAAGTGAAAATGTTTGCTATAGTAGAGAGCCCAATAAGCACACCTACCCTCCTATATAGAATAGAGATAAGGCATGTTTAAAACGATCTTCAGGTTTACTTAGAGTGCTAAGGCCAAGCAAGCCGCAACATCAATCCATAAAACGTTCTTGGCACGTAGTTCCGAGAGTTAAAATTTGAATTCTGGCAAGTAGATCAAGTGAGTATCTTAAAGTCGGGCTGCATCGAGCTTTTAATTTCTTTGCTGCAAATACACCTCAACACTATCAAGCTTCCAACAAAAGAAATTCGGTCCTTAATATTCGGAGGGAAGTGACGACGTCACAAATCAAAAGTTTTTGAAATAGTGAGATTTGACTCCAGATATCTAAAGGCAATCCTGGAATAGGCTGTTTCGTAAAATACCAAACCTGTAGTGTATATAGTGTTTAGCGTTTGAATTTCAAAAATCTCTGATCAAAACTCTGTTAATATCACTTGGTTTCCTATGATAGGAACCAGCACAAAATGTCAAGGTTTCGTTATAGAGATTTTATAACTTTGAAAGTTGATATCTCGGTGTTGGAAAAGGGCAACACTGTCAGATTTGGCCATTGACGTTCTTAGTAACACGGCAACTTGAAAATTGAGCCATAATTCGAACATTTTCAAAATTGCGACGTCACACTTTCCCTCCTCACTAGCAACATGTATTGAAGGGTGGTGCTTTACAAGAAGGACCTGGCAAAGCATCGTCAAACGGCAGTTATTAAAACGTCAAATCAATACAGAGAGTCACGATTCTGCTTGATGGTAAAACAATCGACGACGAAAGGGTGATTCTTCAAGTTTTACACTAGTTCGATTCAAACGCCTATTCCATTTTCTGACGTAGACAATATACATCCTGTTGATGTTCTTCCTTTTTTTAATTCTTCACTCAATACAAGGCAGGGTTGCCACCCCACGGTATTGAGTTACTTTGAAAGGAGTAGAAACAGATAGTAAACAGAAAAATAGATGTAATTAAAGACAAATTAAAATTAAAGATTTCCAAGAAGATGGCGATTGACTTGTTGATGTTCTCAGACTAGCAAGGACTAGCAAGGACTAGCAAGGACTAGCAAGGACTAGCAAGGACTAGCAAGGCTGTTTCGAGGTATCATTGTCGATGCCAAATCTTCTCTTGATTCTCGTGCTATTATCTCACGACACGAACGCCACACAGAGTGATATTTAAAATAAGGAACGTGATAGAAGAAAGGAAAATTTAAAAAATCTTTGCACTCAAATAAATAAACTTACCGGAAAACTCTGTTCAAAGGTGATCCGCCTCGGGCGAGAAATTAAACTTCCTACAACCGTCTTCAAGAAGACTGGAATTTTTATATCCTACGGCAAGACAAGAGTACATCCCTTTACTACTGTATTACATCAAGTAATCATCTGTACTGAATCTAATTCTATCGGGAACCAAATCGCAGTAGCTCATAGTCACGCATCCCTTTCCCTTTTCACAAACATGGCACATGTTCAGTTCCGATCAGTATCCACATGGGGTTCTGGGTTACAATAACTACAAAACATGATAATGGAGAGTGATTGGACTAACCCAAGTAACCATTTGTATCATAATCGTTATCTTTCTTATCATTATCATCATCACCATCAAAATAATTTTCATCGTTGACATCTTCCTAATCATCTTATTTATCATTGCCATTATCATCATCATTATCATCATCAGTGTCATTATTTAATTAGCTCAACTATGTCATCAATAGGGCATATCCACATATGATGGGTGGTGTCAGCTGAGAAAATCCACGATGTACTTCGAGATCATGTGTCAAAAAGTATTGCAGAAGGCTGTATATCTGTTTCTAAAATCTCTCAATTTTTTCCACTCGTTCGCGTTACATACACATTGACTCGTTTCGTTGCCTTTCCATAAAAATCATGTGATTTTATCATACCAACATTAGGTTTGCATCAATATGTAGCCTCATGGATAGTCCCCTAAGAAATCAAGGCAGTGCGAACGAAACGCTGCAGTCAATGCAAGACGGATGACAATACCAACGTACCTCATAAGCAGTCTTTACTCGTACTTCTCCGTTATATGTTCCCTCTGAAGGCGGCGCCACCACATCAAGGGCAAAATTAGCAACGTCACTTGGACGAAGAGTAATCTGAGAGTAAAGGGTATAAAAGACAGATGTGTAATAAACAAAATAACGTTAACATGAACAGGGCATGTTACAGTTTTGGGTGATTATTTTAAGGCGTACATTATGGGCACTCAGAGAAGTCATAACCGGACTTATTGTTCCTTTATCACCTTTATCTTTTATTTCGGACTTACTAAAATGAAGGCCAGCTCAAAATACCGAAAACTGATGTCGAAATCATGATAAAATTAACCAGTGGCACAAAAAAGGTAAGCTATGTATACACGGTGACTGAATTTAAAATGCAATCCCATCACACGCTTGAACTTTTTGCGTTTTCCATTATCCAAAGTACTTGTATCGATACCCTCCCCCGCTGGGCCATAGTTCTTAGCTGGCAAAATAGCATGTGTTAAAATGAAGGAAAAGCAAAGAAAATCCAGTAAAACAAGAATCCAAGTAGCTCAAACTTCAAACAAAATAACTCCTCGTTCATATTTTACCATTAAACGGTTCGTTAGGCGTGTTGGGCGTGTAGGGTGACTCCATCGGTGTACGGTAAACATGCATTCTCAAAGCCGCAAATAAAGAAACCCTGATGTACCACTTGGTTCGGAGGAAAGTTAACAATCTTTCAAAGGGCGGTAGATCAGCACAGCATAATACCAATTGTTCAATGTTAACACACCCTATACCGATTACTAATGTTTTAAAGGTAGTGGTATACTGCGCCTCTAAGTGAAATTCTATGGGAGCGTGCGCCTATATACGGAACAGTCGGGTTTTTTTAGAATTGCAAAACATTATATTCCCTATTAAAGTAGAAAAAAAGGAGACAGCAATTC